>ML811871.1:47483-87530 GCA_009831015.1 Picea engelmannii | reverse complement strand
ATTTTTTTTTTTTTTTTTTTGTACTAGGGGAATCGGTAACAACGGCAGTATCGTACTCGCGTGACACGGGGTCGAATCCTGTCGGCTTCCTTATAACCCCTAGGGAGAAACGCACAGCCCGCAAGCACGCCCTCCGAGTAAATCGGGGTGAGAATTGACCTTGAGACCTCATTTTACATAGTTCCTTCCATTTACACGGCACTTGCCAATCGGTCTACACCCCTGCGGGCATGAAGACCATAATTATTACTTAAGTGGTTTTTATTTTAAATTTTATTATTTTATTTCATTTTATCTATTTATTTCATTTTAATTATTATTATTATTATTATTGTTATTATTATTTTTAAAGGTAGACAAAATTTTACCCCTAGCGAAATTTTAGACTTAGTACTTAGATTTTGTACTGGACAACATTTAATTAGGAAACTTTTTTTAAAATTTCTTAACCTATTATTTGCCTTAGGGCCATCTAAGTTCATCCTTCTATCATCATCAATGCGACATGACCTTCAGGATGCACTAGGTGCTCCAAGGGTGCCACTCGCCTCATCTGTTCCCTTGTGTGACATGCCCTTTAGGACACACTGCGTGGTCCAAGGGTGCCACTCACCTCTTGACTGATTGGTAGACATCAATAACCCCTAGAGTGAACACTCCGCCAGGTGAACTTGTAGGAGAATAAGGGCTTCTAAGGAATCAGGCCCCCTCCTTATTTCACGCCCCTTAGAATCATCATGAGTGGGCTTCTAAGGAATAAGGCCCCCTCCTTATTGCGCACCCCTTAGAATCATCGTGAGCGACTGTCGCAGTCTACCCTCATGACATTGTTGGTCCTCTCGAACTAGGTAATCATTAACCTACAGTTCAAACCATGACGAGAGTGCTAGTAGGTTGTGGTAGGGTTGTTTTCCACACCTCTCCCTCAACATCTCTGGTAGTCATGTACAACCCCTTTAATCCATATGTGAGTCTGGTCGGCAAGCTATCGTCAGCCTGCATCATCAACAAATCATGTTAGAACATATCCATATCATATCATCTAGTCATATGCACTAGTATCATAGTAAAAAAATCAAACCCCAATGGCACACTCCTTGACTCGATCCGGAGTCCAAGGGGTTCCATCGATGCCTCTGCATCCTCAAGGTCCAAAACCCTGAACACTTAGTAAAACTGAGTCAATAGCACCTGTCTATGTCAATGTAGTAAAACATCATGTCATCAACCCATAATGTCTCATCATCAAAATCAAAATTTTTAATAGTATAATAATCCAGATCACTTGAAATAAAGTGTCCTCAAAGAATAAGTTCACTCAGTGTGCCAGAGCGGGATGTTACAAGTATGGATAAGAAAATAGGAAGAACGGGTGAACAAATACCATGTCCCAGAGATCGCAAGATTGACAATAAAACGAGATGAGGAAAATTCTACAGAGGAAAAGAAAGATGTCAGATACATAAAGGTTTGGAAAATAATTGAAAGAAAAGAATGGCAGGTAAATAAGGAACAGGTTCAAGAGAATGTACTTTCAGGGATTGTAGTGAAATATGACACCATGGACAGAAATAAAGAAGGTAGAGCTTAGAGAGATGATGAATCTACCAATGAAGATGAGGATGGATACACATCCGAGTAGGAATTAGTCTGAGCCATCCATCTTAGAGAATACATGGTAATATGAATATTATATAGGGGGAGTCTATGCGTTGGCTGTGACAAACCAAAGAAACACCAATCGAGAATATTGCAGATTTTGAGTAGACAGATCCAGAGCAGTCAGTTAGCAGAAGTACAATTAGTTGTAGTAGTGAAGACTTGATAATATTATAGTGATAAACATGTTAGCATTATGGGAAGTTGTGCCGTAGAGTCTTTCATAGTATGGACGAAGATGGATTTGTAAGTACACTTAGTAGGTTTTGACACATATATGACAGTGGACGAGAGCATGGATTCAAAGATTTGTTCATAGAGTGGGTCAAAGACAAAGGAACATTATCATAATGGATGCTAATTACACAGAAAATGGCTCAAACAATTCTAATGGATTCCAAATTGACAGATATATTTTGGACACATGTAGTTCATACAACATTTCACATTCAAAATAGAGTAATGCTCAGAAAAAACACTGAAAAAACTCCCTACGTTCCATGGAAAGAAACACCAACAAATGTGAAGCACTTTAGAGTATTTGGAAGAAAATTCTACATCAAAAGAGAAGATGGCATAATGGAAAGTTTGAATCTCATGTGGAAAAAGGAGTACTTGTTGGTTACTCAAAGGAAATTATACAAGTGTTACAATATGAGGTTGAACAATGTCGTGGAAAACATCAATATAAAAATTGATGAAACATCTGGACGAGAATTAAAGGAAGAAGAAAATGAATCAATGGAACAACTTTACGAAGAAGAAGAAGCAGATGAAGAAGAAGTAGAAGGGGAAGATGAAGAATATTAGATATAAGTAGAATAAGAAGTTCACCAAGTGCCTCCAAATACACCTAGAAAACGAGTACAAAAGAATCATCCTTCATATCAGATTATCATAAACAAAGATGCAGGAGTTGAGACTAGAAGAAGAATTTGTTTGCCAGAACAAATGCACCTAGCACTCTCATCTACGATTGAACCA
Source organism: Picea engelmannii (assembly GCA_009831015.1). Lineage (NCBI taxonomy): Eukaryota > Viridiplantae > Streptophyta > Pinopsida > Pinales > Pinaceae > Picea > Picea engelmannii. Next base: position 84,887 of record ML811871.1, on the reverse strand, counting down.
AATAGTTTTGAAGATTCCAACAAGGATGAATTGTGGAATAAGGCCATGGATGAATAATTGGATCAAATAGAGAAGAATACACTTGGGAATTGGTTCCAAGACCAAAGAATAAGAATGTGATTGGCACAAAAAGGGTATTCAAAACTAAATTGAATGAATATGGATAGGTTACAAGGAGAAAATATAGATTGGTATGTAAAGGATATGCACAGGTTGAAGGAATCGAATTTGAAGAGACAGTTGCCCTAATTGCTAGAATGGAAGCAATCTGATCGCTTTTAGCGTATGCATGCTCCAAGAATATTAAAGTGTATCATATGGATGTGAAATCAACTTTTCTGAATGGGTAACTTGAACAAGAAGTCTACATTTAACAATCAAAAGGATTTCAGTTGTTAGAGAATGCCTATTATGTGTGAAAATTGAATAAGGCCTTATATGGTCTAAAACAAGATCCTAGAGCATGGTACTATAGATTGAATAAATATCTATAATAGACAGGGTTCAGAAAAGGAAGTGTGGACAACAACCTCTACATCAAGGTAACTCAAGATAGTATTTTATTAACTGAACTTTATGTTGATGATATTATTTTTTGAAGCAATGATGAGAGGCTAAGCCAAAAGTTTGAAAAGGATATGCAGAATGAATTTGAAATTCCATACTCGCAGAACTATCCTTCTTTCTTGGTCTTCAAATACGTCAAAGAAACCACAGAATTTTTATTTCTCATACTAAGTATATAGGAGAAATGTTAAATAGGTCTAGAATGGAAGATTGAAAACCAGTTACCACTCCTATGAAAACCCATTCCAAGTTGAGAAAATATGATGATTCAAAGTCTACACACAAGAGGAAATACAGGTCAATGATTGGCATCTTACTATATGTGACAACATCCAGACTAGATGTAATGTAGGTAGTTGGATAGGTGGCACGATTTCAAGCAACACCAAAGGAAACACATGTTGTAGCAATGAAGAGAATTTTTAGATATCTCAAAGGAGAAAAAGAGTTTGGATTATGGTAAAATGAAAGGATCTATCACTTATTTCCTACATAGATGCATATTCGGCAAGCTATATTGATGACCAACGAAGCACCAGTGGGGAAACATTCTAGTTAGGTGAGTGTTTAGTATCATGGAGAATAAAGAAACAATCATGAGTATCCTTATCTACAGTCAAGGCAAAGTATATTGTTGCAAAAACATGTTGTACACACGTTCTATGAATGAAACGATCTCTGACAGATATACATGTTGAGTATGATGAGCCCATTCCAATCTATTGTGATAATACAAGTGCCATCAATATCTCAAATAACCCGGTGATGCACTCCAAGGAGAAGCACATTCCAATCAAGTATCACCTTTTGCAAGAAGATGTTGCAGAGAAGAACATCAAAGTTGAATATGTGGGCACAAAAGAACAAGTGGTAGACATCATTACAAAACYGCTTCCAAGAGAATCCTTTGAGTATCTTTTCTAGAAACTTGGAGTAATTTCTAGTCCAAAATTAATKCTTTTGAATKCTTATCTTATATGTCTTAKATTTACAYGAGGAATCACCATAAAGAGGATAGTTCAGGATGGGAGATTAGKTTCAGGGACATTTCAGTTAAGGGGAGTAGCCCTGTATGGAAAAATACATTTTCCATTGATGACAAAGGGGGAGAGATTTATCATATGTAGAGCATAGAGGCATGGTTCCAATGGGAGCGATGGTCACAGGGGGAGCATGAGTGATATTACTTCAATATTGCATRACATGTCATCAKTATTGCATCAGAGTGTTGCCATCAATGCCAAARGGAGATATTGTTGATTAACTAGGTTGGTTGTGATTGATGTCAACCCTTGAAGAAAGTCCTGTAGTGAATTATGGTAGCATAAGGTTTGGGTAATGGACCCAAGTTTGTTTGATGGATAATGGTATGGGTTTTGTTATATTTTTAGGTAAGACTATTCTATATGGATAGTACATGCCATGCCATTTCTGGTGGTATGTGAAATGTCAAATAACTCCTCATGGTTAGAGAGTTATGGCCATGTGAATTTGGAGAAGCCTCATGAGTCATCTAGAAGCCCCAAAAGGTCAAAGTAGTCAAAGTGTTTCCAAATAAGAAATTATTTAAATAATAAAGTGAAGTGATGAGTGTACTATAAGTCAAAGAGGATGCAAAATAAATGATATAAATAATAAAGTTAATGGAGAACTTACTAATTATGGAAAGTGGTTAAGTTTATTGGACAAGTGGTTATAAGTGGGTTAACCCTAAAATAAGGAAAGTGGGTTAAGATGGTTAAAAGGTAACCCCTTTAGGATGCTACATGAAAGTATAAATAAGAGGCAAAACTCTCTCATTTAATCAAACTTTAACAAATTGAATATCTATTGTTGTGTAAGGATTATTTCAAGTACTCATTGGTACATCTGAAGTTGCGAAAGTATGAGGTAGCACAAAGGGTTCACAATGAAAGTTTCAGAATTACAACAAATACTAAAAAAACCTAATTTATGAGGTGTACATGGGCTAACAATGTATTAGGGTACGTACATACATGGGTTGTCAGTGTATTAGGGCGTGTAGATGAGGGTAAAGACATATAAACTTGAAAATATTAATATGTTGAGGATCTAGATTCTGAGATCAAGCTCCCAGGAAAGTCTATAGTGATCAGATACATCAGATCTATCCACTGGTTCAAAGGGTATGTCTTATTTCTATAAGTAGTTGTATTTTGATGTATGCATGAGAAATGGTTATGGAGACTTGAGGATTCTCCCTATAAAGTTTAGTGGTTGTATGATATCTTTTGTATAAATTAGATCGACGGAAATACAATGCTAGTATAATAAATATTTATCATTGATACTTCTTGCTAGAGTTAAGGCACAACTTGTATTTCTTGGCATATGGATAAGGATTTTTGTGGTACATGGTTGAGAGCTTGTATTTGTGAAGTGGTTGATGTATTGAGAGGTTGAATATGTGAAAGGATTTGAATTCTAGATCATGTGAGGGTCATTATACTTGTCCATGATTACACACACTTATATGACACATCACTAGAGAGAGATATAGATTCTTTGGGTAAAGTTTATGTATGAGGATGCATGCACAGGGTACAGTTACAATCTGGATATGGTGATAGGTTATAGATCTATGTGAAAGAATTTGCAGAGGGTCAGAAGTTTTTAGAGGAAATAAAACCCTATTTTTCATAAGGCATACACAGGTTTCATAACATATAGGTCATGCACATACATGGTTTCATAACAGGTAGGGCACATACATATGCATGATGCAGAATTACAGGTCACGTATATGTTGTATTTGGTTGATACTTGTTCAATTCAGGTACAGATTGATTGCAGGGAAGTTGTACATGTTGGTTGCAAGTTAGTGGTATAGGTTAGTATAGTTGTAAAATGGTATATCTCACAGTGATAGTGTGACAGTGTTTCCATCATTCTACTTCTACGTTAGGGTGGTTGGACAGGGAAAGGATAGGTGGTTGTAGCCGAAGAACATGGGGGTTTGTAGCCTCCTTATTGTTGTAGCCTGAGAATTGGGGAGTTAGAGCTTACCTCAGGTTGTAGTCTTAGAAACTAGGGAATTGGAGCCTCCTTCCTATTGCAGTTGGAAAACAAAGGAATTTGGTGCTTCCAATGAATGCAATTCTTAAAGACATATAAGAAAAAACATCTTGTGGTTTTCTCTCGCTTTGGGTTTCCATGTAAAAGCATTGGTGTACTGTGTATGTGTATGATTGCTCATTTTTTCATTATTTATTTACTCTGCAACTGTTGGATGATAATGCTACATTGATATAACACTTGAATTTTGTGGTTAAAAAGGATTTAATTTCTCTATTACTCATTCAACCACCCCCCCCCCCTCTTCTCAGTAATTTAACAGATGTGAAATCTCAATGGGATGATACTCAGGAGAAAGGTTCTGGATATTTGTTCCATCCCCTTTCCTTTTACGAGTTAGTTTTGAAGTCTCATATGGGAGGAAATCACTTGTGACTGTTGTATTTGGAGAGGGTTAGATCTCCACCATTAAAACCGGTGAGTTGATGTTGGGAAAATTGATATGGACAAGCTCGTGAGAGTTAGCAAAGCTTCCATATTTTTCAAATGTCTTGATACCTCAACATTAGGGGCATCATGCCAGATGATGATTGGTCCACATGGTCAATGATAGTTGGCCCATGCGCCAGGATGTGAGATATTACACATGTCAAATGGATTTGGGGTTTTGCATATAAATCCATAGAAAATCGGATGATGTGGTGATGCCAACTGACACTTTCCATGGCACTTGCCATAACACATCATGGACCACATGAAAACATGATAACAATGTGATTATCCTATGTTTCAAGGTGTCATTCCAATAATATGTCATTTTAATCCATGTGTCCAATTTGGGTCTGAATGTGCAGGAAGGTGTAGTCTTAAATTCCTTGGACATCAACCACTAGATCTAGAGGTTGATACATCTTAGTCATAGGTCTATTGTGATATCCTCAGTAGTGTGCCTTGCACCTTCAATACACCAGGATATCAAAATACGGGGTATGGGGATCTATGTCTACAAGATTTTTGTTGGGAAGGCTAGTTCTAGGTGGTTGGGTGCCCCAATTGGCCGATATCCCTATTTGTTGGTGGGACAACACTTGGGATATCAGTATCAAGGAGTGTAAATGTTTTTCAAAGAGAAAAAACATGGCCCAACACCTAGATGACCAAATACCCTTATGGGGAAATGTTCCTAGGTATGGTTCCAACCTTCCCTTGTATTGTTGGATTAGTTGAGGATGAAAACATCCATCCAATACACATGCACATGTGTCCTTATCTGAATGGATAATTCATGTACGATGTGATGATGTGTATACCATGTCAATTCATGTGTCATTGTAATTTGACCCTTCGAGAGGGCGATCCATAATGTTTATGGGTGATAGGTTCCATCTAGTTGACGAGAAATGATAAGGAAACGTGTTATGCTATTTGGAATGTTGAAACAATGCCATGTGTCTGAGATGCTAGAGGGGAAACAAGATCGATTTTTCTTGTTTGAAGTTATAAGGAGGACGGTGAGGCAGTTTCTCAGTAGCCATATGTCACACCGTGAGTAGGTCAGGTTGGAAAATTATGGTCCCTTGGTGTTCACAGCTTAGGATATGTGTTATAAAAACAAATGTTAGTATCTGAATCAATGCCTCATGTGTAGTGTGAGGATGTGTATACAATTTCAATCCACATGAAGGGTATTTCACATGTCATGGTAATTTGGTGCTTCGAGGTTATGGTCCATGATGTTTATTGGTGATAGACACCATGCAAGTGGCAAGAAACGACAAAACCATGTGTTATTCCATGTGGCAGGTTGAGACATCGCCATGTGTCTGGGTTCTATATGGGCCATTGGATAAGCTGTTTTTGTTTGAATGTATAAGTAGACCAACAGGTTGTTGTTCTGGTAATGACGTGTCATGTCGTGATTAGGATAGGTTGGAAAATCTCGGTCCCTATGGTGTTGATATAGTCTTGATACATGTCATCATTGTATCAATTTGCAAGGGGAGGTCCTATGTGGTTAGGTTAAGTTGAGGCAGAGGAGGCTACAATCGATCGATTTGTGACACCTCATGTGAGGCTTAAATCTGGTTGATTTTTGTGCCCCTGTTAAACCTCAAACATGTGGAGGGGGTCCTGATGAGATATATTCCGTCAATCTAGATGGAAGCCAATCTCCACTGCCCATCTCTTCCCTCAATTTTCCATAAGAGGATTCGTGGCTTTGGCCACATTGCTTGATGCCAAGTGGATTTGTAAATCAATATTCCATATTGCACTCGATAGTGACATGTCAGTATCATATTGTGTTCATACAATGGCATGGATGCAACGTGTTAGTAAGCTCGTCTTTGGCTAATGAAGGAACTAAAACTTTAAAAGGGCATAACTTTGGATCCAGAGATTAGTTTGGTGAAATTGATAGTTGTTTGAAATATTCCAACAAGAAATAGATATTGGTGTTCTTGAAAAGAGGTTTATAGATGATTTAGGAGAAGTTAAAATTTTATACCCCATTCCCTTAGAAGGTATTGTTATGAGGAAAATCTCTCTATGGCTAGGGAAAACCACAACAGATGAAAATGACTGCAAAAATCAACTATATTCTCAAGTATGCTATATAAAAAAATATGCTAGCAAGACAAGATAAAATTCCTACCTCATCCAAACATTCTATGAAGTCCACCATTGAGCACTTGAGCCAATGCAATATACCTACAACTAGTCCTCAACAACCAAGCAAAGCAATCATATGGTGATAGTATATGATTTTAGCACATTAAATAGAATAATCCATTAATATGCATAACAAATAATCTCATGGAATAATAATTCAAATATTTTCAAGATATCAATTGGACAGGAAAGGAGTATTTCTATTAATAGATGATCAACATAAGTGGATAAGTTATAGGCTTTTGTGTTAGCATGGTTCAGAACCGAGAAACTAAGTTCCTTCAAGGTGGGCCTCCACCACTTCAATCCTCCACTAAAGGCAAGCTCATAGAAGAGAGACAATAAAGTTCTCAATCAATAAGGGAATATCGTGGGGGATTAACATTGTGTTCAGACTTAAAGAACAAAGGAGTGCAGACTCAATGTAAAGTGAATAATTCCTCTAGAGTAACTTTGATCTCAAGGTTGAATTGTTTCTCCTCTTTTACATAGCTTAGAATTGGCCCATTTATATCCTTCAAGTGGAACTGAAGGGTTGAGTCAGAACGTTTCCAGTATATGGAATGCCAAGGATCATTGATCTCCTTTCATGACATGGAAACCCGACACCATTCTTCATTTTTGGGCACAAATCCCGACATATGTTGGTTGTATTGGTGCAACATGTGTATACACATGTTTTATAGTAGGAAAGGTGTGTATATGTGGAAAAAAAGTTTTTTTATCTCTGGTATTTGAAAAAAGGGATGAAAAGTCTGCATAGGGAAATGGAAAAACACATTTTGTGCAATATTTCATAGGGCGATGAGAATTTGCTATAAAGTACTTAGGGGGTTGGGTGTCTTATAATAACTTTGAATAAGATATCTTCTAGTACAACAAAAATTTTAAGTTGTGCCATGCTGAAACGATATCAAATTTCCCAAGAAAAAAATCCAGTGTTAACCCTAGAAGATGATAGATTTATTTTTTTGCTTGACGATATGATAAAATGTGAGTCGTGTAAATTTAGATATAATAATAAAAAAATAAACCCAACATTTATAAAGTAAAATCAAAGCCATTGATAATGGAAAGCATAAGATTTCTATTGTTTGTCTCAAATTCAATTCCATAAACTAAGGATATGATTGATTTTCATATAGGAGGCAGTTTCAGCGATGTTATGCATAAAGGATCTCAAATTTTCCAACTCAATTCTTGAGTCTTAACCTAAAAATATGATCATACAAAATTTAAATATTTTTTTCCTAAATGCTGATAAAATATGAGTACTATAAATTTAAATATAATAAATAAAAAATATTTCCAACATATAAAAAGAACAATTAAATCCAACAATAATATAAAGCATAACATTTGTGTTGTTTAGTTGAAAATAACTTCCAATAACTTTGAATATGATGGCTTCTAGTACAACAGACAGTTTCAATGATCAATAATGTTCAGTATATTATTTTCTTCATGACTGCAATAAAATAGATCTAAGAATAAAATATATTTATGATATTCTTTTAAAGCATGCATATGGAAGATGAAATAACAAAATTTAAGTGGATATGATATTTGGCTCTCGGATGATCTTAGGATTGCATATTTACAATAATATAATATAGGTGGGTTTGACATTTGGATCTTGAATTCTCTCAGGATTTCATAGTTGCAGAGTACTTTCGTAGAATCCCATGGAAAAAAAATAAAAAATCATGGCTATGTTATGAGGAAATATTCTAGATTGAGGTCCAAAAACATGAGAGTGGTAATTTCCTAACCAGTTATGGTTGGAATCCCTTGACCCTTAGTTGGAATGAAAATACATAATGAGACAATGTTATGATTAAATTTGATTCTCAATGATGGTTTCCAAATAATATGACCTTAAAATTAGAATATAACACATTGAATTTGAAAGAGTTTATATTAAGCTTTTATTCCCACAGTTTAAGAGTTGTTGATATGTATAACTTAGTATTCATGTAAGGTTTCTTTAATGCATGGATTTTCATTTATTTATGTGTTTAAATGTCCATCATTGGAAAACATAGTTATTGATGAAATTGAACCAGGATTTCTTAAGAGACTTGGCATTTGGATCTCGAATGCTCTCGGGATTGCATAGTTTCATAATACTTTGGTACAATATTATGGAAAACAAAATACATTTTCATGGCTATGTTCTAAGGAAATCTTTCCAGATTGAGTTCCAAAAACTTGAGAGTAGTAATTTCTTGATCAATCATGACAAGAATCCCTTCAACCTTGGTGGAAATAGAAGTACACAACAAGACAATGCTATGATGAAATGTATTTGTCAATGATGGCTGCCAAATATTAATATGACATCTGAAATTAACATATGACACCTTGAATTTGAAAGAGATTGTATTAAACTTCTATTACTTCAATTTAACAGTCATTGAACTATATAACTTAGTATTCATGCAAGGTTTCTTTAATTCATGGATGTTTCATTTATTTATGGGCTTAAATTTCCATCATTGGACAACATAGTTATTGATGAAATTGAACTAGGATTTCCTATGAGACTTGGCATCCAGAGGGTGAAAATATTCCATTTAGCATTGTTACTTGGATTTCATGTTGTTATAACTATTATTTTGAGACATATATTCATGGGAATATTCTTTGCAAGTTTTTCTTAGGAAAATGACAATTTGTCCCTCATGAGAGAATGAAAAGATACAAGGGTAATAAAGAAGAGACTTGAAGATTGCATTTGCTATGAGTCAAATTATTATTTTTTGTGCTCAATTTTTTGTATATCCCATGTTTGGTTTATATATCCTAATTTAGTTTGTTTTGTTTGGTATTTTTTATTAAGAAATTGAAGATGGAATTCAATGTGTATCAACAATGTTGTGGAAATGGGTAATGTTCCAAAAGGAAAACCTAAAGAACTCAAGGAAATTTTGGAAAAAAGGAATCTTGTAAAAGTATTTGAGCACATGGGATAAAATAAGATAGTTTAAAATGATGAGTAGAAACAAAATAAAAGCATAGAGGCCATGTGAGATGGATTTATTTGTTAAGTGCTTAGGTCTAGGTTTGTATGGACCTTATGCAAGGTATCTATCCTACCTGCATAAAAATAGAAATGATTAAAGGCAAGATTGAAGTCTCAATAGTTGAACTATAATTCATAGCAAGTATTTTATTGTCTCATTGTTTGAATACCTTGTTTGATTTCTGTGTAAAATTGAAAAATCTGGTAGAATTAAGGTGAAGCTCCTCGGTAGTGACTTGTGGAGTAACTTTAGGCTATGATATTATAGCCCAAAATCAAGTTTTTTTGTTTCCTAATTTTGATGCAAACATGTAACATTGTGGCATTGATACAAACATGTAACATTGTTTCTTGATTCTTGATTTTTTATGCAACCATGTCCAACAACATCCTTCCATATATACATTGTTCCAGCTTACAATAAAAATTAACTTGCAACACAAGATTCTATTTGGTCGTACTATCAAGAAATATTTAACAAAATGACAAGTCACTAACATACCAATTCATTGATTATTTAGCATAACTGTAACATAGGATCAATACAAACAAAAATGACTCAACAACCATAAATACATTTTTTTACAACCATAAATACAAATAAACTTGTTGTACAATTCTCTACATAGGCAAAGTGTCAAAAACAATTTAGTGACAAGTCACACACATAGAAATTCATTGACTATTGATCAAATTAAATGCAATATAGGCCCAATCCAAACCAAAATGACTCATCAACAGTAACCATTGAAAATGAGACTTGTTCCTTTCCCTTTTTGGGGGTTTACAATTCCTGATCAAGTAAGTATGAAAATGCTCTTTGTTTCCACTGAATGCATTATAAGAAAAACTATAAAGTGAAAGGTAAGTTATAACCAATTTAAAATAATCTATGGGGCCAAACATGTGTTAGAAAAATCCAAGTGAAATTTTCTAATGTACCTTTTTCTTCTTCAAGTGACTTGTTTGTTGTAACTTTTTTTTGTTCAACTGATATGTAGGACCACATTGTCCTCATTGAATGTAAACTTACCATGTACTTGGAATTCATGTAGAATATGAAACATCCCGCTCTTGCACACACTGAGAGAACTTATTCTTTGAGGACTCTTGCTTGCAAGTGATCCAGATTATTATACTATTAACAGTTGATTATGATTATGAGGCATTATGGACGTGATTATGTTATTTTGTGTATTTACATAGACATGTGTTATTGAATGGGTTCTCCTGAGTGTGCAAGACTTTGGACCTCGAGGATGAAGAAGCATCGATGAAACCCCTTGGACTCTGGATTGAGTCAAGGAGTGGACTATTGCAGTTTGATTGTTGTTGATATGAAATATTGACATCTGATTAGATTTTATGATGATTGATTTTATTTCTGACATGATTCGTTGATGATGCAGGCTGACGATATATTTCCAACCAAACTCACATGTGGAGTAGAGGGGTCACACATGACAATGAGAGACGTTGAGGGAGAGGTGTGGAAAACAACCCTGCCATAGCCTACTAGCACTCCTGTCGTGGCTCGAGTTGTAGGTTAATGATTACCTAGTTTGAGAATACCCACAATGTAGTGAGGGCATACTATGACAGTTTCTCACGATGATTCTAAGGAGTGCACAATAAGGCAGGGGAATTATTCCGTAGAGGCCCTTAGTCTCCCACAAGATCACTTGGCAGAGTATTGACTCCAGGGGTTTTTGATGTCTACCATGTCAGTCAAGAGGCGAGTAGAACCCTTGGAGCACGTAGTGTGTCCTGAAGGGCACATCATGCAAGGGAAACATAATGAGGTGAGTGGCACCCTTGGAGCACCTAGTGCGTCCTGAAAGGCATGTAACGTTGTTAACTAATAAGTGATTAAACCTAGATGGCCTTATAACTAATGATGTGATAAGAAATATTTAAAAACAATTTCCCTAATAAAAATGTCACCCGGCCTAGGAAAATAAAATCTAGGTCAAAGTGAATACTTGTGGTAAACAAATAATATTAATAATAATAATAAACATTAAACATGTGATGCGAACGAGGTAAGAAATTAAATTAATCTATTAAAATCAAATTACTTTTGGGGTATAATTTTTCTTCTCTTGCTAATTTGAGTTGTAGATAAAAAGGGAAAAGAGGGAAACTTAAAAGAATTAGGAAACTAAGGGAAAAGGGGAAAAAGAAAAAAAAGGGAAACATAAGGAAAAAGAAGAATGACTAACTTAGTAAGGAATCTTTCCTTTAATAACTTTCTAAATTGAACTCAACTAGGAATTTAGTAAGGGCGTAGATCATTAAAATGTGTAAGGGAATATGGGGACACCTAGGAGCAATTTTAGGAATTCTTTTAGGTGGGTGAGGGAAATAGGAGTAATTAAATAATTAATGAAATTAATTTCTGGTGCAACTAAGGGTATGGGTGACATATGTATGGGGGAGATTTTTTCTAAATTAAATTATTGAAAAATAAATTAAATGGGAATCTGCAAAAGAAATCACTAAGAAACTCTATAAAAGGGATGGAGGAGGAGGATGAAAGATCTCTTCTTTTATGCATAACGTTACGTTGTATAATTTTTGACTTGATTGACTTATCTTGTGGGAGTTGGGATACCCAACTCGGTGACGAGTGGTAGCTCGACCTTGCGAGGTGAGATGGGAGCTGGTTGTTCTCTGGTATAGTTTGTGTGGCCCCTTTGCAACTCGGGGGGCTAAGGGGGGAATAAGAGTACCCCTAGTGTTGGCTGGGAGGTACCAGTGAATTCACATCAGTCGACAAGAAGGAGTTAGACAGAGCGTGCATGGGATAATGACTCAAAGTGGTCGACTTGGGCTACGGTATGCATGCGTTTATTTTGAATGAAAGATTAATATTTTTATTATGCCTTAATTTCTGTACTTCCATTGTGTAAGAATGTGTTTTACTTAGCATTATTAATCAAGGACTTAATGGCATCATAGATTTACGCTCGCCGCATTGAATTGATTTCTTTGTCAACCTGATCCCTGATGGTTATGACTATCCTGTTTGTTTTATTGATTTATTATGAAGAGTTTGTGTTTTATCCTTCGTCCTCATCCCTAGATCTTCAGTCCACACCTGAGAAGTCGACCAGGAGCCGAATCAATGGTCATCACTTCGGTGCATAACAACCTATAGATTCTAATGCCCTGCTTTTCTGTGCATGGATGATGAGCGAAGGATGTTTTTGCCCAGATGTCTACCTTGTTGATTACTCTTCGTTTAATGATTGTCTTGTGCCTTCTTGTGATCGAATACATCTTCAATTATTTATATTTTCTCTATAAGATCAACTCAATACCTTCTACGTTTTTATATCACTCTGTGCTTTCGGAGGGTATGTTATCCTTTCAATTTTCTTGTCAGTTCCTAGCTCTTGAAGGGAAGAATATCATCATTATTAAAAAGTGAATGACAATTTTGATTTATTTGTTGACTATGTTTTTACTATTGATTGACAGTAAATTTATGCCTTGATAACAAAAAAACTTTTACCTTGATTACTGCGCTTCTTTTATCCAATGAATTTAATCGAGATGATTTTTGTTTGGAGTCTCAAATTCTCTTGATAGATGTATCTAGTGTAGATATAAATGGTATTTGTAAACTCTTTACTCACCCAAGAACCCTTACATTTTAATGAACCCTTTTCTAGTGAAATCCATCTTGTATACCTGCTATTTATGTGATAGTGATATCTCATCCATCAATCCCATTAAATAAAAAATATTTTTTTCTCTGTGATGTGTTGTTGATAGTGTAATTTACACCAACGATTTTGCATTCACCTGTTAGATTCAACGATTTTATACATGCGACATCTAGTGGTATTCACAGTTAAAGTAGCGATTTTTATCCACCATTTTGTTCAGAGTTTCTATTCAGGTTTTTTTGTTGTTGTTCAGTGAATGGGTAGTGATGTTTAATCCTATAGAAAAATGTTATTTATTGTATTACCTAGCATTATCTCACGTATTAAAACAATGATATAAATTGGGGTAAAACAACGATGTTATTACTCAGCTATTCAATTCACAAAAATATCCTATCAACTCAATGATGTTGAAGTTATGTTGGATGAATGGTATGAAAGTCTAGTTAATCGCCTTTGTATATCACGGTAACTGATATATGAACTTTCTCATTGAGTTTAGCAAATTACCAATCCTTGACTATGAGGAAACACACACACACACACACACACACACACACACACACATATTATATATATTTATGTAATTAAAAGGGTAAGTCTCAGTGCCTGATTGATAAACAATTGGTCAACAAATGATAACTCCATCGTGTGTGTGAGAAAAGAAAAGAAAATATCTATGTTTTACTTCACATATGCCCGTATTTTTTTAAAGTAGGTCTATGTTTATTTTTGAGGTGTCAGATATCCACTGCGTCTTCATTTTTAGTAAACCACAACAAATTCTTTGCTCTAGAAAAACGTTTGACAAGGAATTGAAGGCTCTAAACCCATAACCTAGTCTGTCATTTTTGGACAGTGTGATTTTGTTGGACAACGCAATTATGGGTATGTTTGCATGTGATTATGGATTTATCGATTTCGATATGTTGGACCGTGTTTTTATTTAATCAACAAAAATTATATTTTTACACTAGTTGTTATGTCAGCATTGATTATTATCCTGTTGTAATTACTAGACAACGTTTCATGCCTTAATTAGACAACTATTTTACTAGGTATGAAAGCGATTCTTCATAGAAAAATTATGATAGCTATTTTTATTTAGAATATAAATTTACTTGGAAATTCCTTAATAAATACAACATTTAGTCAATAGACAATGAATCGATAAAATAACTTTCATGTCAAAGATTTATAGTTAAACTCTTTTCTAATTTCGTTTTTATATGTGTTAACCATGGAAAAAATATACAACATTACATTGATGGTTTAAATGGATATATTGATCTGGCACAACGATTTTATTAATGGTTAGTGCAACATTTATTTTATTAGTAGCATAGCGTTTTTATGAGATATTAAAGCTAGTGTGTGACAAAGTTATACAATATCTAATATGTGGCAGAGAATTAATGTATAATAGGTGAGACGTAATACCTAATTACCTTAACTAACATATTCCTGGAGTGATTAGAGCTTGAGGAAAATAAAGGTTGTTTTTTGTTCAAGGAAAATAATAACATTTATTAATAATAAAAGACATATCAATTTGTTGTTGATTTTTAACAATAACAGGATATCTTTGTTAGACAAGTTATAATGCTGAGATATAGGATTGTTGGTTATAATATTTCTTTACTCACATTGAGACATCATGCTTAACAATTATGGTTTATGGTTTTCATCGAGTCATTTTTTTTGTGTCCACAATTATTTAAGTGATGTCATCTGCATCTTGTCGACTTGTTTCTTGGGCGCATAGGTGTAGCCTTCATGTCATTTATTACGGCTCCTAGTGCATTGGATTTATATTGAGTCGTTGGTCTACATAGGTCATGTTGCTTCAGGGTTATTGTCACACCTATCACCTCGGGATGACATGATTCCTGATGAGAGTATCATGGCACGCCCTATTAGATAGAGGCGAATGATAACTTGGCTAGAGTTTGTGCTTCCCATGGTGGGTATTGTTTGATTGTTGTAATTTCGTGTTGGCACTTGGGTTGTAACACTTTCACGCATTTGGTCTAGCATGCCATAGAGGTTCTAGTTATTGGTCATCGAGGCTGTTGTGTCAGGATGGTGGATGTTGTCCTTTAGCTTGTAGGCATTGTCATGTTTGTGTAGGGCAGGTAATCATTTCTATTTGTTAGTTTACACATGTTTCGTCCAGTTGCTCATTGTGCTAGTCTGTGGAGTTGTATTTGTCTATTGCATGATCTACGTGCTTGTGTTCACTTGATGAAAACCCCCTACCCCAGTGGGTTCTGTGAACTCCCAGTCACTGGATCATCCTCTAACTCTAAGCTGGAACAACTCTTTCGAGTCCTCGCTGGAACCCTATAAATCAGATCCACAGGTCCTCTTGTTTAGAACTTGCGTGTGAAGACTCCACCATCAAGCATGAGCTCCCCCTTCATGTAATATTCCTTATGACCACGACCTTACCCATAAGGCATGTTTCGCATTTCACGATTCATAATTTCTCGAGGGATAAATCCTTGTCTCTTCAACCAACGAATGTCGAAAAGAGCTTAACAGTGATTAGCCTGTGCTTAAATCTTGATCCATGCAACTGTTCACCATGACCTCGCACTAAACCAAAAAACACTTTTCGTAGATTGGGAATTATACAGTCAAGCATCCTATTCTTTTGCAACTTGAATCCCTGAATCTTGATTGGGGGCTCTAGCTAAGCGCTAGCCCTCTTCCCTTACTCCTCTTCCATATGACCACTATGCCATGACCATGGCCTATACCCAAGGGGTGTTTTGGCTTTCGTGACTCGAGGAATCACGGTGCAAAACACTTCTCTTACCCTTTGAATCCCCAAGATCTGACAGGATTAAGGTTCTCAGCTCCTACCTCACCTGACCATGCACCGCAACCACGCGTCTACACCAAAAGGGCTATCAGAGTTTGTGGTTTGGCAAACAAAATAACATGCTCTCCTACCTCTCGACTCTCGAAGTTTTGAACTCTGAAAGCACCCCACGTTAATTTAATGCCTCCCTTAGTGGAACACGATATGACCTGGTCCCATCACCTAGGGTCAAACCTTGAGCATGTTGGGGTTTCTCACTTTAGGGTTTCACAACTTGTGAGACGAAAAGGTCTTGCACCTTTAGTTCCCCGAATGTCAAAACTCCAAAATCCTTTTGCACTGGATCACCGGTCTTCGCTGCCCCTTGACCAATGGTCAGGATCCTCCATCTTATTCTTCCTTAGGGACAATCTGGATGATTTCATGATTTTCCTTTTCGTGAATCCTCCACTCTTCTCCTCGTGAGTTCCCTGGTGTTCAATTCCCCGGTCGATCAAATCTTGTCGACACCTGTCCTCTCCATGATGGACGGTCTTGATTCTTTCGGTGATTCTCCCAAACAACAACTACTCACCACATGTCCCAACCCTCGATCTCTTCCCTACCTGATGAGTGTCCTCCATGAAATCTAATGGTCATCGAGATTTCACATGTGAGTCTAAAGAAACTTCACCCTTGTTCCACTAGACGTCAAATGCCAAAATCCTCCTTTGGGTACAAGGTGCTAAGGTTCATGTTGCTTCCACAGATCTGATGGCTATCGGAAGATCGACACTTCCTCTCAAAGTATTTCCACCGTCTGTTCAACTCCTCGTCGTTCTTCTAGATACGACGATTATTGGCTCTCTATGTTCAGATATGACGATTACTATGGTCTCCCCCCTGAGCTTCTGCGACTTTTCTTCCTATACTTATGAAATCTTTTAAGTGTCAAGGACTAAATCTTCTGTCCTTCTTCAGCTAGATCTATGTGAATGAAAACACACTCCCTCCTGAGCTTCTTCTCCTTAAAGATTTGAACTCCTACGCACACCTTGCTTTCAAGGATTTCGAATAACTCAGATTCAAAGGGATTTTCTTGGAAAGAAAATACCTCACACCATCCTGACGTTCTTCTTTGTTGTTTCTTCAAACTTAGTCAACTCTAAGTTCTGTGCACTCCTTGCACCTGGAATATCAATTCTCCTTGTTCTTCTCTAAACCTCCCTCTCTGAATCATTCTGAGATCCAGTTAACGCACACCTTGTGTTAGGGAATGCACACCTTGGATACACAGTTCAGTAGAAAAACAAATGAAACTTATTGAATTTCTTTATAGAATCATATAGTCATTCTCTCCACTCTCAACAGGAAATGAAAATGAAAATATGAACATCACACATAATACAACACACTTTTCTTTAAACAATAAATGAACAAAGATATATGAAAATCCCCTGTATGTTCTATTCATTCCTGAAAAATGAAAATTACATGGTGTTCCTGCTATTCTGTTCTACTTTGTTATATTCTACTCTAACCATCTTGATCTACTCTTACAATGAAAATGAAAAATTTCAAAGGACAGACACTGTGAGCTCTCTCGTCCTGTTCCTGAAATCTATCAATCCAAACTTAAAACTATTACCTACTCGGTCTTATTAGGATAACTTCTAATTACTATTAGACACAGTTAACACTCCATGTCTGCAATTTCTTACAGTCCTTAGAGACTTTAGAAACAAGTTACGATTTTAAAATTTGCTCAGCAAAATATCTCAACAACCCAAATAAATTTTGATTTAATGCTCGATTTGAATTTCTGGCTTTGCTGAAATGTCATTCTTCTCTCCTCCACATGTGTGCTGATTACTATGAAGGAGATGCTCCTGCATCATATTCCTCTGGTTAACAAAATTCATGGAATCCTGTCCATGAGCTCCAGCACTGTCATTCCATTCTTCAAAATATCAAGTTCTGTGACCCAACTTGCATCTTCCCTTAGATGATATTTCCACTTCACTAAGTACTTAGGATATGTTTTTCTCCTAGTTTTCTTTCCATCCCTCTGTTCAATGATTTTCTCCATCTAAGGTATTTCTACAGTGGACAATTTATCTTCCCACTGAATCTCTTTATGATCATCTACCTCTCCTGCTTCATTCCTTTGGTAAGGATATAGGTCGACAACATTGAAAATCGATGATATCCCAACATTGTCTGGCAAATCAATCTCATAAGCATGGGCTGTAAATTTTCTGAGTATTTTGCATGGCCCAATCTTTTTCATCTTCAATTTGTTGTACATTCCCCTTGGGAATCTCTCTTTTCTCAAATGAGCTAAAACTTCATCCCCAACTTCAAATTGAATTTCTCTTCTTCTCTGGTCAACTTTTCTCTTGTATTTCTGATTGTTGTCCTATAGATGCTCTCTGACTCTATCATGAAGTTTTTTCATTTCTGCTGCTAAATCCTCTGCTCCAGTGCTTCTGAACTCATCTTGGCTCAAATCTCTTAATTCGGCAATCCCTCTTGGATATATACCATACACAATTTCGAATGGACTCTTCCTTGTGCTCCTATTCACTAAATTGTTGAATGCAAATCTAGTCTGTGCAAGAACTTAATCCCATTGTCTTCCTTGCTCAGTAAATAAACTCCTCAGTAGGTTTCCTAGACTTTTGTTTGGTACTTCAGTTTGTCCATCTGTCTGAGGGTGATATGCTGAAATAAAGGATAAGTTCATCCCCAGTCTTTTCCATAGAGTCCTCCAAAAATGTGCCACAAATTTGGTGTCCCTGTCTGAAACAATGCTCCTCGACAATCCATGTGCTCTCACTACTTCTCTGAAAAACAAATTGGCAATGTGTGTGGCATCGCTTGTCTTCTGGCATGGTATGAAATGTGTAAGTTTCAAGAATCTATCCACCACAACAAATATGGAATCACTTCCTCTCTGAGTTCTAGGAAATCCCAAAACAAAATCCATGCTAATTGCATCCCACAGCCTCTCTGGAATTGGAAATGGTTGATACAAACCAGTATTTTGTTGTCTTCCCTTTGCAGACTGAAAAACTATGCATTTGTTCACAAATTTCTTCACTTATTCTCTCATGCTCACCCAATAATATGAATTGCTCAATTGTGTAAATGTCTTTTCATGACTAAAGTGTCCAGCTAAACCTCCACTATGTTTTTCTTTCAGTAGGTTGTCTCTCATTGAGCACTTTGGAATACATAATTGGATCCCCTTGAACAATAATCCATCTTGAATTAAATATTTAGTCCATGGGCTTCTGTCTCCCAATAAAGGATTATTGCATTCCTCATATGCTCCCTTGAAATCTGCATCTTCTGTATACATCTCCTTGAGGTGTTCGAACCCCAATGTCTCTACCTAGAATTCCTGTACAATCAAAATTCTTCTGCTCAAATCATATGAAACTTTGTTAGCAGTTCCAACAACGTGTTTAATAAAAAAAGTAAAATTATGCATAAATTCTACCCATTTTGCATGTTTTTGATTCAACTTTTCTTGCCTAGTAATAAATTGTAAAGCATGATTATCACTATACAAGAAAAATTCTTTAGGAATTAAATAATGTCTCCTTTTTTTTAAAGCTTGAATCAATGCATAAAATTCCTTGTCATACATGGAATAATTTTTCTTGGTGTCATTCAGTTTCTCACTAAAATAAGCAACTGGCTTATTGTCCTAGCTCAAGACTGCTCCAATAGCTAATCCACTTGGGTCACATCTCCCCTGAAATGTTTTTCCAAAATTTGGTAAGACCAGAATTGACTGCTCTGTGATATTCTCTTTCAACACTTTGAAACCTTTATCATCTTCCTATGTCCAACTAAAGGACTCGTGTTTCTTTTTCACAGTATCCAACATGGGTGCACATATGCCACTAAAATTTCTGATAAATTTCCTATAAAAACTCCCTAACCCATGAAAGCTTCATACTTCAAACAGGTTTCTTGGTGATGGAGATTCTCTAATTTCTCTCACCTTCTCTGTGTCCATCTTCAATTCATTCGAAGATATTACGAATCCCAAATATATGAGCTCCTTCTTCATAAAAGAAAATTTCTTCATATTTATCAGTAATTGCTCTCGCTGTAACCTTTCCATCGCTGCGGTTAAATGTCTTAAGTGTTCTCCTTTTGTTTTTTTGAAGATTAGTATGTCATATAGATATACTATGACAAATTTTCCAATGAAGTATTTCAACACTTCATTCATCAGTCTCATGAATGTGCTTGGTGCATTTGTCAACCCAAACAACATGACCAACCATTCAAATAATCCTTCATTCGTCTTGAATGTTGTTTTCCATTCATCTCCTTCTCTCACTCTTATTTGATGGTATCCACTCTTCAAGTTTATCTTGGTAAAATAGCTTGCGCCACTCAGGCAGTCCATCAAATCATCCATCCTTGGTAAAGGAAATATGTACCTAATGTTTATCTTGTTGATGGATCGAGAATCTGTGCACATTCTCCATCCTAGATCTTTCTTTGGGCTTAATGTAGTCGATACTGCACATGGGATTACGCTTTCCCTAACTAACCCTTTACCCAACAATTCCTAGACTTGATTCCTGACTTCCTCATTCTCTCTAGGTGTCAACCTATAAGCTTCTTTGTTCATAAAACTAGCTCCTGGAATAAGGTCAATGTGATGGCTTATGCTCCTGATGGGTGGTAATGAGTGTGGTAACTCATCTACAACTATATCAACAAAGTTCTCTAATAGTTCTTGTATTTATATAGGAAAATATTCTACATAAGTATTTGTAAGGATCACTCTAGGCTTCCTCACAGCAACAAACTGCATCTCTCTCTCTTCCTTGACTTCCTTTAAGAGCTCCTTCCCACTCATGAGAAGTATGCTTGAACTAGCTTCTGCCTTCTCCTTGTCTACTATGGGTAACAACATATGTGTCTTACCATTCTTTTCTAGGGTATAGGTATTCTTCCTCTCATCATGAATAACCTTTCGGTGATATTGCCACAATATTCCCAATAAAATATGACAGACATCCATAGGGATTACATCACACAATATTTCATCTTTGTAACCTCCTATTTTAAACTCAACTTGGCATTTTTGACTTACCATGACTTGATGTCCTTTCTGTAGCCACAATACTTTGTATGGCCTTGGATGTGTAGTTGTCTTCAACTCCATCTTTTCCACCATCTCTGTGGATACTAGATTATCCGTGCTCCCACTATCTATGATCACCTTGCAAACCCTGTCTTTCATCTTGCAAGAAGTTCTAAACAGGCTTGTTCACTGAACTGGTTCTTTTGGTTCCTTCTCTGGTTTGAGAAGAACTTTCCTAATCATGAGGTTTCTTCCTCCTTCTGCAGCCTCTGATTCCACATGCTTCTCTGCTTCGGCAATGTGTGATTCTCTGCCTTCTCTTTTTCTGTCGAGACATTCCCAAGAATTGTGCCCTTCCTTTCCACAGGTGTAGCATTTAACTATGCCTCCTATGGCTCTTCCTCTTCCTCTACCTCTGGGAAAAGAACTTTGTCCACCGTGTTGTCCTTATTTAGAGCTTCCAACCTTCTCTTGGTGGTTATGTTGCTTATCATCTTTAGGCTTTGACTTATGGAACTTCTCCCTACTGGTTCCTTTGTCTCAGCTCAAATTTTTGCCTCTGCTTCGTTGACTTTGCCTCCTGGCTAATTTTTCCATAGCTTTTAAGGCTGCTTGATAAGAATCCTCGACTGTACTGACATACATCATATTGATCTCTTATTGGATTTCATATCTCATCCCATTGATATATCTGGTTGTCTTTTCATCTTCAGTCTCCCTCTGTATAGCCCTGATGTTTAGTCTGTAGAACTCTTCATTGTACTCCTTCACTGATAAACCTCTTTGTTTCAGGTTCTGCAACCTTCTGTAAATATTGATCTGGTAATCCTTTGGGATACATTTAGCTTTCATCTTAGCTACCATCCTATCCAAACTTTTAATTTTCTGCTTACCATTTCTTTTGCATTCGGCTTGCAGTTCATCCCACCATAATGTTGCATGGCCCTTCAATCTCGTCGCTACATGCTTCACCATTTTGTCCTCTTCGATATCTTCATAATCTAACTTCTTATCCATGGCATGTATCCAATCTAGCAATTCTTCAACTTCCATATTACCTTCGTACATAGGTACTTCTATCCTTGCTCTGGCCCCAATCTTTGAAACAACTTTTATCAAGCGGTCTTGTGCAGCATCCTCAACCACATTTTCACCAGCTTCAGCCTCTTATTCACTCTCAAATTCACTGACATTGCTAGTATCTGGTGCCCTTCTCTATGTTCTTTCCATGGTTTCCAGCCTCATTTTGAGTCACCTCATTTCTTCTTCCATCTCTGCATTTTCTCTATGCCTTCTTGGGGGCATGACTTCACTGCATCACCTCCCAACAGAGTGAAATTTCCATGAAGGATACCAACCTTCCTCTCTTCTTCTTTTGTCTACTATTCTGCAAACAAACTTAAAATATTTTTCTTTGGCTCTGATACCACCTGGTGCAAAGCCCCTACCCTAGTGGGGTCCGCGACCTCCCGGTCACTGGATCGTCCTCTAACTCCGAGCTAGAACAACTCTTTCGGGCCCTCACTAGAACCTTGTAAATCAGATCCATAGTTCCTCTTGTTTAGAACTCGCGTGTGAAGACTCCAACATCAAGAGAAAATTCCCCCTTCATGTAATTGTCCTTATGACCACAACCTTACCCATAAGGTGTGTTTCTCATTTCGTGATTCTGGATTTCTCGAGGGAGAAATCCTTGTCTCTTCAACCATGGAATGTCGAAAATATCTTAACGACGATTAGCCTATGCTTAAATATCGGTCCATGCAACCATTCATCCTGACCTTGCGCTAAACCAAAAAATGTTTTTCATAGATCGGGACTTCTACAGTCAAGCATCCCGTTCTTTTGCAACTTGAATCCTTGAATCCCTATTGGGGGATCTAGCTAAGTGCTATCCCTCTTCCCTTACTCCACTTCCATACGACCACTATGCCATTACCATGGCCAACACCCAAGGGGTGTTTCGGCTTTCACGACTCGAGGAGTCACGGTGCAAAGCACTTCTCTTACCCTTTTAATCCCCGACCTCCAACGAGCTTAAGGTTCTCAGCTTCTACCTCACGTGACCACGCCCCGCGACCACACATCCACACCAAAAGGGATATCGGAGTTCACGGTTTGGAAAACCAACAAACATGCTCTCCTACCTCTCGACTCTCGAAGTTCCGAACTCTGAAAGTACCCCACGTTCTCTTAACGCCTCCCTTAGTGGATCACCATATGACCCGGTTCCGTGACCTAGGGTCAAACCTTGAGTGCATCGGGGTTTATCACTTCAGGATTTCACAACTTGCAAGACCAAAAGGTCCTATACCTTCAGTTCCCCAAACATTGAAACTATGAAATCCTTTTACACTAGATCGACGGTCTCCACTGACCCTTGACCAACGGTCAGGATCCTCCGTCTTATTCTTCCTAAGGAAAGTTCTGGATGATTTCCTGGTATTCCTTTTCAAGAATCCTCCTCTCTTATCCTCATGAGTTCCCTAGTGTTCAATTCCCCAATCGATCAGATCTTGTCACCACCTGTCCTCTCCACGATGGACAGTCTTGATTCTTTCGATGATTCTCCCAAACACCGACTACTCACCACATGTCCCAACTTTTGATCTCTTCCCTACTTGATGGGTGTCTTTCATGAAATATGATGGTCTTTGGGATTTCTCAACATGTGAGTCCATAGGAACTTCACCCTTGTTCCACCAGATGCCGAATGTCAAAATCCTCTTTTGGGCACAAGGTGCTAAGGTTCGTGTTGCTTCCACAAATCTGTCGACTATCGGAATATCGACACTCCCTCTCGAACTATTTCCATTGTCCCTTAAACTCCTCATCGTTATTCTAGAGTCGATGACTATCGGCTCTCTACATTCATATCTGACAGTTACTGTGGTCTCCCCCATGAGCTTCTGTGACTTTTCTTCCCAGACTTAGGAAATCTTCTAAGTGTCAAGGACTAAATCTTCAGTCCTTCTCTAGCTGGATCTCTGTGAACGGAAACACACTCCCTCATGAGCTTCTTCTCCTTAAATATTCAAACTCATATGCACACCTTGCGTTTGAGGATTTTGAATAACTCAGATTCGAAGGGATTTTCTTGAAAAGAAAATACCTCACACCCTCCCGGTGTTCTTCTTTGTTGTTTCTTCAAACTTAGTTGGCTCTAAGTTTTGTGCACTCCTTGCACCTAGAATATCAATTCTCCTTGTTCTTATCTGAACCTCCCTCTCTGAATCGTTCCGAGATCCAGTTAATGCACACCTTGCTCTAGGGAATGCACACCTTGCATACCTAGTTCAATAGAAAAACAACTGAAACTTATCCAATTTCATTATAGAATCATACAGTCATTCTCTCCACTCTCAATAGGAAATGAAAATGAAAATATGAACATCACACAGGATACAACACACTTTTCTTTAAACAGTAAATGAACACAGATATATGAAAATCTCTTGTTTGTTCTATACATTCCTGAAAAACGAAAATTACATGGTGTTCCTGCTATTCTATTCTACTCTATCCATCCTGATCTACTCTTACAATGAAAATGAAAACTTTCAAAGGACTGGCTCCTTGAGCTCTCTCGTCCTATTCCTGAAATATATCAATTCAGACTTAAAACTATTACTTACTCAGTCCTATTATGATAACTGCTAATTACTATCAGACAAAGTCAACACTCCATGTCTATGATTTCTTATAGTCCTTAGAGACTATAGAAACAAGTTACGATTTTAAAATTTGCTTAACAAAATATCTCAACAACCCAAATAAATTCTGAGTTAATGCTCGATTTGAATTTCTGGCTTTACTCAAATGTCATTCTTCTCTCCTCCATGTGTGTGTTGATTACTGTGAAGGTGACCCTCTTGCATCATCATTGCTAGGTTGTGTTGTTCAACTATTTTTCGTTGTTGCCTTCTTGCCTAAAAGCAAAAAAAAAAAATTCCATTTTTTGTTTCGCTTGTAGTCGTAAGGATGGGGACGTTACAGAATATACAAATTACTTTCTTTTTTTGAATATGTAATTCATATGGAAATTGTGTTAGGATAGGAAGTACATTCTACAATATTGGTTCTCTAATTGTACATTGCACAATGTTGTTTTCCAATGTTCAAATGAGAACATTGAGGCATTTTTTATATTGATAAGGGAATTTTTCATCGCATCTTAAAAAGTCAATTGTGGCACCATCTATTAATGCATAGGCCGAAGTGGGGGAATTTAAGCTAGAACACACAAGTTTGAAGGGATTCGAGTATGCATTTGTTGTTTCAAATTCACCTTAAACCTATGTACATGGCATACTAATCAATATATTTAACAATACAATCATTGTGTGTAAATACAATTTTGTACACGAAGTTCATGGATGGAAATTTGTATGTATACTTACAATAGTTGTGGATTATGTTATATTTTTTAAGATCCTTTACTATGTTTGTTCTCAAATATGTTATAAATGTTGATTGTGTTGCATGGAATACCTTTTATCTGACATGTCTCTTCTTGGTTAAATTTTTAGAAGCATGTGGGTAAATTCCCCTTTTTTTAGTTGTTGTTCCATTGGGGGAAATAAATGTGCACGTGTCAAAAAATTGAAGCTACAACATAGAACATTATAATATTTATGGAATATGATTAGGGAAATTTTACGATGTGAAAGTAATAGAAAAAAAGAAGGATATGGACATGGTATCATTGCCTTGTTTTCATCAAGGTCACCCTCCTTTATATGGAGAATGTATTCCAATCGAACCTTTTGCAATATGTGATGGAAGCGCCAATGGTTCCAATTGGATACATGTATTTATTTTCAAAAAATTATCTTATTGTTGTGTTTGGAATGAAATTGTATTCAATGCAAGATGTTCACTATGTTTCTATAATACTTGAGTCATCCATCGATATATTAAACTCACATTCACAATGATCGTATATTTTTTTTGGTAGTATTTTAAATATGTAATGGATATTTCGTTGCCATGAAGTATTTTTTCCTTGTGATTTTGAATAAGGTGTGCAGGCACAATCAATGTGAATTTAATCAATCCCTTTGTTTATGCATGCCAATATTTCCTTTGAACTAAAACATAATAGCATTATATATTATTAGTGTATTTACCATGGCATAGAAGAATAGGAAACTAAGAATATATATTTCCTAAACACAATAGGAACATAATTTATGAATATTTATGCATGTGATTTTGGTTGTTATGATGTTTGTGACGATTGAGTTCCCAAGATTCCTTCACTTATCCAACTTTTTATTCTCCCCAGAAAAAAAATTTGTTAATTGAATAGTAAAAAACAAGCATGTACAACATATTATATGTTGTTGTGACATTTTTTACATTGACATATTTTTTTGTATGGGAGAATACAAAAGATATATAAGATATTATGACACTGTGGCCTCCATAATCCTAATTTATGTACCTATTGGAAAATTATTCTTGATTTTTGTCATGTGATGTACTTAGAACCTTTTTCTCTTCTTCAGTTGTTGTAATTGTAGTGTTGGAAATATATAGATCTCAATGGGCATGAAGATAAGGTATTATGTGAAGACAATATGTAGTATTGATGTATGATAGAAGAGAACAAAGTGATACAGTAAAATAAAAAGGTACAATCATGCTCATTTTATTTCTTGTTCCATAGGTGTGTTTGTACAAAGTTTCCTTGCACAAGAATCTATTAGAAACCAAGGATTTTTTAGAAGTTGGCTGGTATCGTGTATCTGATCACAATGAAAAAATTGTCCAATATATGGAAGGAAATCCAAATAAATGGTCATTGGATGTGTGTTGTATCTTTTCTACATTGATTAGTTACTTCTAGACTACACAAATGGAATCGAGTATAAATTTATATGATCCATTGGAAAGAGAAGGGGGATTTATATATATGTAAAAAAAAAATGCAAGTATGCTTTGAAAAATTGGAATATGTAACTGTATAGTATGTTCGATATGTTTCTCATATTTCAAGTAGAAGACAGATTGTATCATGGTCAGTTCAGTATGCATCTAGGAAAAATAGTTTGGACTATACATTGGGAACATTTGACCATACATGATCAATAAGTGTTTTTTGTACATTATTTACCTTGTTCAATAGGAATTTGAGATTGTAACTACACATGTAGTTTTCTAATTTTCTTTTTATCTCATTTCTTTGTAACATGTCATTGTTGAAATCTCTTAGAATGATAATTATTTCGTTTAAATATAGATGTTGCAATGGTGTTCAATATGGTTTTCCAAGTTGCATGTAGTGCAACATAGATGTTTAGTATTGCAATTTGTGATCCATGAACTATTTCCTTTTCCATCATTGCCTCAACATTTTTCTCTTTGAAATGCATATCTTCTAAAATTGGTTTATGTTTTTTCACTAGTATATTCACTCCATGTTTAATGCAATTCGATATGCAATTGAGGTTTTGAAATTGTTCATTTTTCATGCATATTGTCATGTAGGTTTCTTCAAAGAACATAATGTCAAATTTCATTATGTCATAATAATTGACCATATCATTAATATGTGCATTTATGCCACCTATGTTTAGTGAAATAATTGAAATTGAGGATTATGAATGTATTGAATGGGAATCAAACTCTACAGTCCATTTTTCACAAGTCTGAAGGCATTGCATCTCAATGTTGACTTTTTTCTTCACCTTGACATTCTCATTATTGAGAGAATTTAGAAAATACAATGACTCTATGTTTTTTACATGGGATAAAGTTCGGTACACTAAACCATGTTTTCATATTCTAGTAGGTTCAAATGAAACACTATCAAGTGTCAAATCTTGTGACCTATGTATTATACGTGCACATGCAAGTTGGGTTGGAAATTGTTTTTTGGATATTTACCTGACCTATATTTTCTATCATCGATATAGGTTTTTCAATGTGAAATACAAGTGTCCAGTTGTGTGAGGTGTCTGAGTTGTAGAGGTAAGATAACTTGTTTTATTTTCGGTGTACAATAATCACATCATGGAACTCAATCAATAGAACAACAATGTTATCTGTTTTTGTATATTCTTTGACTACTTCATCCACACCATTGACCAATACATATTATGAATCATAATTGAAAGCATATATTTCAATTAACATGTCGAGTTTAAGGAAAAGTAGTTGTATGCTTATGGTATAGAACATCGCCATGGTTCTCTTCTTATAGGTTTATTGCATTGATCATAATTTCATTTATAGGCATGAGTGAGATCATGTACTTGTTGTGTATTGCAACATGGTTGCTTATGTAAAATACGTATGGAAATGTTAGTTAATTTCATGAAGGGAACACATAACGTGCATTGATACATGTTAAGTCATGTCTTGTTTGGTTATTTGTTCACATTTAGTTCAAAATCACAATGAACTTTTCATCTCTCTCACACACTGCAGTTTATAATTCATAGAATTTTATATTGTGTTTCCAGAAGTCGTATGTCGATGTTTGCATGTTCATCGTAGGATGCTAAAAAATTACAAAATCTTGCATCGGTTATGCCTGATAAAGATCAACACGGAATACCATGTCAATGTTTCCAAAGTACTTAGTTTGCATATGTTTTATGTTCCTAAGTTGATTGTCATTGGCATACAAGAATTGAATTCCAGTCAAAGAGGATTCATATATGAATATAAGTTGTATTTCATCATGATTTAATGGCGAAGTGGATTTCAAGAATAAAAGGGTTGGTTGAGTCATCTTTAGGGTAATTCGTAATAGGAAGAAACAAAAGGATGATATTATTCCAACTATTATGATAGACCAAGACTCGTCTAAAGAAGACCATATTGAGTATGAATTCCTCTCAAACTTAAATCCTTTCCTTCAATATTGTAAAGGATTCTCTGGCGTACAGGCTGATTTTAAAGCCAAGGAATTGTTTTCAAAAAAGGAACAACAGTACCAAATTTCAGGTTTAGAACCTAATCACTATCATGATTGTCTCGCTTGGCTACATAAGTATTACTATGATGTGTATTATATAAAAATGTGGTTAAATCAGGTCACAACACAAAATAGAGAGTTAGAAGAAGAAAAAAATAGATTAAAGCTCAAATCCCATAAGTCCATCGATCACACAGTTAAAATGCCAAAGCAATTTGGAGACGTGATTTTAAAATATTCAACTAATGTTAATTTCATCATAGGATCTAATGTACACAATCCATCACTTTCAAATGATTAATTTTGTGTAACTAAATGTCATTTCTATTGTGATTGACTAATATTTAAAATAACATGATTTGTTTGTGATAGACTAGCTACAAAATCTAAGATTTAGTAGCCAGTCTTAAAGTAGTTAAATTTATTTTGATGCTAATTTGTTTTGTCTTATTCTAGGTATTTACCACACTCAGGTGGATTATATATGCGATGATTATTCTATAAGAAATCTGGTATGATATTCCTTTTTTGAAAAGTGTTAGGTTCTTTCTCAAAAAGTTGTTGATCATGAATGATCATTTGTAACAAACTTGTTAAAGTTATTATAATTTTGTTATTTTTCCTAGTTTAGATTGGAGGTTAGAATCTCCTTATTTTGGACACATAGATCTCTATCCTATGGGTAGGAGAAACAACCAAGATCCCATTTACATATTCATTTTTTATTTGGAAACAACAACATTTGGAACCTCAAAGAATGGACTAAGATTTTTTGAAAGATACGAAAAGGCAATTTGCTTGATGGCTTTCATATAGACAGTAAATTTTTTAATGTGATTATTTATTAGTCATGTTACCTTTCATATTTTCAAAGATTAAAACATATATTGATTGAATTATCTTTCTTTTGTTCATCTATATATATGATTTCTTTTGTTCATCTATATATATGATTTGATGTCTTTCTTCTTTTTGTTCATGACATAGTTCATTTTTCCAGGTTATTATGGTCCATATGATATATTAAACATAAAGACATATTTCTTTGTGTTTTGAGTTGTCTCGAACACTAGAAATTGTTCTATCAGTTGCATATGATTGGATTTTCTTTCATTCTCTCTTTATTGAATTACATAACATCATAATGGATTATATTTTTTTTTTTTTTCCATATAAGTCACCTATGAATTGTTGAAATTGGTTGAATTTCTTCAGGTAATATCATAATTTTATTTTTTCTATTATGTAAAGTGATTTCCATATATTGTTTCTTGGCAAATAGGTTACTAGAGCATATCTTACACAGGAAGAAAAAAATCACAGTTTGTTTTTGGTTGCTGATCAAGAACATGTCAATTTATTTTTATTGGTTTATTTATTTTATTGAATAGATAATGAATACAACTCAAACTTTAAATTCTTTGATCATTTTAGTTATATAATTATAAATCATATTCATTCCTTTTTAGTGTTATTTTTTTTATTAAGTTATTAATTAGTCACAAAATAGTTTCCCTTATCTTTCATGTGTTACTTAAACCCTCTTTCAGTAGTACACCTTTAAGTTTCACAAGGATTTAAACACAAACATTGTATATGTACATAAATATTGTATATAATATAAATAAGACTGTGTGGTACATTTATATATTAAATATAGATATAGTAGAAAATGTACATAGTGGTTTTGTATAGATAGATAGTCATTTTTCTTTCTTATTTTACCTTAGTATTTTCACCAGCTAACAAAGCCGTAAAACCTATTAGGGTAGGTTATTTCAAACAACTTGGGTTACTTATAAAACCCCAGACTGTATCTTCCCTTCCCGTTGATGGTGTGTTCACATATGCTCATCAACAAGCACTGAGATCCTTCATGTCAAATTTAGAGGACAACTGAGTTTTCACATCATGGATAATCTCCTTGTTGTTTCCTATCAAAAACATGTCATCCAAAGACAAGACCAAATAAATCAAATGATCACCAATTAATTTAAAATACACACAATTATCCTCTTTTCTTCTTTTGAAGCCAAGTCCCAACATATAAATATCAATTTTTTGATACCACATCCTTGGTGATTGTTTTAAACCATACAGGGACTTTTTCATCCTGCATATCATCTCCTTCTTTCCCTTCATAGCAAAGCCTTCTTCCTCCTTCATATAGATTTCTTCTTCCAGATACCCATGTAGGAATGTTGTATTGACATCCATTTGTTATACTTGAAAATCAAATGGAAAAACAACATATAACATAAATCTTATAGAAGTTAACTTGACAATAGGAGAAAAAATCTCACCATAATCGAGTCCCTAAACTTGGGAATAACCCTTTCCTACTAACCTGGCTTTAAATTTCTCCACTTTTACTTCTGGATTCAACTTATTTTTAAATACCCATTTGTTTCCATTGGAATTTCTTCCAATCAAAAAATCCACTAGATCTGTAACATCCCCAACATCAAGCTAGGCTATGCCACATAAACGTTTTTCGAATTGTATACAAATAAAAACATATGCATATAGAAAATATTACAGAAATATATATATATATATATATATATATATATATAACTTAAATCATACAAATACATTCTACAAATGCACAAATTCATAAAAAATTATTCTAAAAGTATACATGCAACACACACAGGAATAACCCATAAAACTAAATGCATACATAATAATGCAACATGTAATTTAACACAAAATGGACACTTATCTTGTAAAAAATGTCACCAACTATGTGGAGACCTTCCATGAACCTCCCATCCTTAGACCACACTACTCATCATTCTCAACAGTGGGTCACCCCCGAGCTGGGACTAAACTCCACTCGGGTAAAGGGATTCCTAACTAGGCTGATGTATCTCAGACAATAGGAGATACATCATCATAGGTACCAACTCAAACTAACAAACTACAATCTCTCATTCCCCACATTCCTATCCCACCCTAGGAAGTGTAACTCTTCTCTACTCAAAAGTCCCTCGTCTACCCCACTTCCGTTCCATGGCTTCAACAATAGGCCATACGGGAAGTCTCAAATCCCTGTAGCTGCAGTTTAGCACCTTCAGGAAATCAATTCCCAACAATTCTCTCACCTAGAGAGATTGCTCACGAGCCTAAAAATCTACCTCTTCAATATCCTAGGGGACTGACAACCCACTTCTTTAGTCCACCTCCTGAGCTAACAAGGTACAGGTACATATATAGGTATGGTATTGGTTCAGGTAATGATACATTTACAATGACAGTAACATAAAGGTACAAAGAAAAACTGACTAAGTGAGTGAATGATTATGGAAAGATGAATGAATGGCCAAATGAACTAAGTCCTAACTATATGTATGAATGTTCCCAACTTGACACTTGTCATGTTGGGAGCTACTTTGGTCCACTTGTCCCCATCCATAGAACTTAGGATAAAATAATTATCCATACTTTATACTTTAAGGAATATTAATATAATATTATTTTTTGGCTTAAACTCCCTAGCTTATCCCTTTTCCTTAACTTCTAGCCCCTCCTTTCCCTAACTATTTCAGTTTAGTCCCCCATACTCTTTTATCGTGGTTGGTATACATGCAACAATGTAATATATATTAATGATAATACATATACAAAAATATGCTCACTGGCCTTTAACATCTAGGGTCTCCAGCCTAATCCAACACATAAGCCTCCTAGATTATAATAACTGGCTAACCAACCTATAAAAAAAATATACACAAGGTATCCCTAGCCTCAAAATCGCGCAGACTTAATTTTGCTGCGCACGGTATCCTAGAATGTGCACCCGTCATCATTTTACTTCACAGTACATGTGCGCAATATACCATGGACGGTGCATAAAAAAATGATATCAAACATCTCACCAAATTAAGTACATTTTCATTTACATTTACAATGGGGTTCAACCTAGGGGTATTACAAGATCCCAAGCCTCATTCTTATCCAAGGCTTCCATTTCTTCATCCATGGCCTTTTCCCAGAGATTTTCATCCTCTAAATCAACTTCCTCCCTGACAATTCTAGGATCATGATCAGTAATAGACAAATAAAATTTGAATGGAATCAGATGGAGTATACCTTTCTGATAACCTTCTTTCTCGAACCAATCTCCTCAATACTAGATTAAGAGGATCTTCTTCTTCTTATTCTTGTTCTTTTTTAGAGTCTGATTCATCATCCTTTAAATCAAACACTATTTTATCCGATTCTTCCTTAC
Source organism: Picea engelmannii (assembly GCA_009831015.1). Lineage (NCBI taxonomy): Eukaryota > Viridiplantae > Streptophyta > Pinopsida > Pinales > Pinaceae > Picea > Picea engelmannii. The sequence continues at coordinate 51,832 of ML811871.1, read as the reverse complement.
TTGGTAGGACTTCATGTTTAACAACATCCTTCATTTCTCTAAATATCACATCTTGGATATACATTACCTTGTTAGTTTCTAGGTTCCAAAGATTATAACCTTTTGACACCATCTTTATACCTAATAAAGATAAACTTTTCAACCTTCTTATCTAGCTTACTCTTGTTATCCTTTGGAACATGAACATATGTTTCACATCCAAATACCTTGAGATGTGTGAGAGAAGGTTTCTTACCATTCCATACCTCTTATGGAGTCTTGTCATATAACACTGATGAGGGTGATCTGTTGACCAAGTAACATGCAATATCCACTTCCTCTGCCCATAATTCTTTCCCTAACTCAACACCACTGAGCATGCACCTTTCTTTTTCCATCAGTGACATGTTCATCCTTTCTACAACTCCATTCTGTTGAGGTGTATATAGAGTATTATTCTGTCTTTATATATTGCACTTATTACACAATTATTCAAATTCATTCCCGCAGAACTCTTCGCCATTATTTGTCCTCAACACCTTAATTATTTTCTTTCTTTGATTCTCAACAAGAGACTTAAACTCTTTAAACCTATCAAATACTTAATATTTCTTCCTTAGGGAATATATCCAAGTATTCATCGAGACGTCATCTATAAATGAGACATAGTACAGATATTTTCCTAGTGATGGAACCGACACAGGTCCAAACACATCACTCTAAACTAGCTGTAAAATTCCTTCTTCCCTCATTGCAATAGAGGGGAATCGTACCCGATTTTTCTTCCCATATACAAAATGTTCACATAAATCAAAATCCAGAGAGAATTTCGACATACCTTCAACCATACCCTTACCATGTAGTAGTCAAAGACCCTTCTCTCCAATATGCCCTAGTCTTTGATGCCACAACATAAACTTTTCTCCAGAGACTGTAGGAATTCTTTCGTATTCAATTTCAATATCAGGAATAATGGAACTATTACACCCATCACTAATAGTGCTTTCTTGCAGCTTATACATAGTTCCAAACCGAACTCCATTCAAGAACACCATAGTTCCTCAAACCATCTTGCGGGTTTCCTTTGAAAATATTGTTTTTACCCCTGCATTGTCCATTTTTCTTACATAAATCAAATTTATTACCAAACCCATGATGTGAAGAACACCAAGTAGTGTTCTAATCCTTCCATACATGATCCCCAACTTGAATTTTCTTTGACCTATGATTTTGGTTGTTGATTCATCACCTAGGAAAACATTACCTCCATCATACCTTTCAAATTCATAGAACCACTCTATGTGGAGAATCATATTAAAGTATGCACCTAAGTCATCCAACCATGGCTCATGATATACACGTGTGCTTGAAGAATCAAACTACACATCCCCTCCTTCTTTTTAATATACCAGATATAAAAGGTATGCAGAACATAAATACAATGCTAGAAATGGAAGAATAACAACAATATAACCAGAACAATCACCACAATAGCATTCAAATGATATAAGAATAACAACAAAAATAACACTTTGATTCTGAAAGAAATGTTCAGGGGCCTCTTCGAGGGGGCAACCTCCAGTTGAGAATATCTCTATTACAATAATATCCAATTTAGGGTTCTCATACCCTTGACTCCTATTTATACTAAATCTGTCTATAAAAAAAAGCATCTAGAGGAAGATCCTTCTAGAAGCTGAAGCTTCTATTAGGTCTTCTTACATTCGACTTATTCTATTTTATTGAAAGGAATTATTAATATTGGCCTTTATTACATCATAATATACTGTTCTACCTATGTGCGGGTTAGGACCCTAACATGTCCGCCCCCTTGAAAAACAACCTTGTCCTCAAGGCTTGAGATGTGGAAATTGTTGCAGAATGGTAGCTAGTTCCCAAGTGGCATCTGTTGGAGTTGTATATTTCCACTGGAATAACACTTCCTTGATGGTTCTTTGACATAGGCGATGCTCATGCTGGTCCAAAACTACTTGTGGTTGTAGCCAAATGGATCCTTCTTCGGCTAGCTTGGGAATGTTGGTTTGAATTCGACACTTAGTTCCAATCACCTTCTTTAAGCATGAAACATGAAAAACAAGATGTAGCTTAGAATGACTAGGCAAAGCTAACTTATAGTCCACCTTTCCCACATGCTTGAGAACTGTATAAGGACCATATAATTTGGGCGCTAGGTTCTGACAATTATCGTCCTTGAGGGAATTTTTCTTGTAAGGTTGTAGTCGAAGAAACACATGATCCCCTTATGGAAATTGACATTCAGAGTGACCTTGATTTGCTTGTTGCTTCATGTGATTATGAGAGATGAACAAATTCTCTTTGAGGTTATGGAGAATATCCTTTCAAACTGTAAGAATTTGGTCAACTGTTTGGACCTTCGAGACACCAGGTAAGTATGAGAGAAATGAAGGTGTATTTTGTCCATATACTGTTTCAAAAGGAGTCATGCATGTAGCTATGTGGAATGAAGTGTTGTACCACCATTCAGCTAGGGGTAACCATTGATCCCAATGATTTTTCTTTTCCAAGGAAAAACACCTCAAATATGTTTCCAAACACTTATTGACAACTTTTGTTTGACCATCAGTATGGGGATGATAAGTTGTGCAAATATGCAATTGGGTGCGTTGTATCTTGAATAGTTCTTACCAAAAATTGTTGGTGAAAGTTGGGTCGTGATCAGAACCAATAGAATGTGGCATGCCATGAATCTTGAATACATGATCCATGAAACTTTGAGTCACTGTGGATGATGTAAATGGGTGACAAAAATGAGCATACTTGGAAAGGTGATAAAAAACACCATGATGACTGATTTATTTCCCGATTTGGGTAACCCTATAATAAAATCCATAGACATATCCCTCCAAATAGAAGGTGGAATAGGAAGTAGTTGTAGTGTGCCCAAATATTTGACTGTTTCTCCCATGTTGCGTTGAGGACACATCACATTCAACTACAAAATTACAAATGTCTTGTTTCATGCCATCCCAGAAAAAAAAGCATTTGACCCTGTCATAGGTTTTGGTAAACCCAGAGTGCCCAGCTGTGGGTGTAGTATGAATCTCAGAAAGTACTGTGTATTTAAGTTTGGATTGTTTTATTAAATAGAAACAACCTTTGCATTGAAGCTCATCATGGATACAAGAGTGCCCTGGGGAATCTAGAGCATTGGACTGCAATTGTTGGATCAACTGTGAACTTTTGGGATTGTGTAGCCATTCCTGGAGGATGACTTGGAGCCAATCTGGTACAATGAAGGAAAGAGAAAAAAGGGATTTGTCATCTTCATACTTTCAGTAAAGTGCATCCGCAACCACATTGTCTTTACCTTTTTTGTAAATGATCTCATAATCATATCCAAAGAGCTTGGTCACCCATTTTGTTGCTCTGGGGAGGAAATGCGTTGTTCCAGAAAATACTTGAGATTTTGATGGTTTGTCTTTATTTGGAAGCACTTCCCCAATAGATAAGGGCGCCACAGATCAATGACATGCAAAATATCCAACATTTCCATTTCATAGATTGATTTGCCTAGATTTTTGTCAGACAGTTGCTCGTTGGTAAAGTCCAAAGGCTGACCCTCTTGCATAAGGACATCACCAATTCCTTTCCATGAAGCATCACATTCCAAGACAAAGGTATTTGTGAAATTAGGAAGGGCCAGGACTAGATTGGTTCACATGGCCATATTCAAGGTTTGAAAATCTTGAGCCATGGCTAGAGTCCAAGTGAAAGAGTTATTTTTTAAGAGTGCAGTGAGAGGTGTTGCAATCTTTCCATAATTATTAACAAACTTCCGATAATAACCTGTTAAGCCCAGAAATCCATGAAATCTTTTGAGAGTCTTTGGGTGAGGCTAGTCTTTCATAGATTCAATATTTTTAGAATCCACCATGACACCGTCCTTGCCAACCATATGACTCAATTACTTTACTTCTGAGGCACCAAAAGCACATTTAGATTGTTTCAGGAAAAGTTAGTGCTGAGAGAGTAGATGGAGAACTCGATCCACATGGGCAAGATGGTCTGTCCAGGTTTTTCTATAGATGAGAATATCGTCAAAGAAAACTAAGACAAAATGACAAAGAAAATGATAGAATATATGATTCATGAGGCTTTGGAAGGTGGAGGGGGCAATACACAAACCAAAGGGAATGACCAAAAATTCATAGTGGCCATAATGAGTTCTAAAGAGAGTATTGGAAATGTTTTCCTCTTTCATACGTATCTGGTAGTAGACAGAATGAAGATCAAGTTTAGTAAAGAACTGGGCACCACTCAATTCATCCAAGAGGTCATCAATGAAAGGGATGGGAAATTTTTCTTTAATGGTAAGTTTGTTGAGGGAA
>ML811871.1:0-18564 GCA_009831015.1 Picea engelmannii | reverse complement strand
CCTCAATTTTTGTGTCCATTGTTGGGTGGTTTTTCGGCACATGGTTTTATATTTCCGGTTAAGGAATTAGGGTTGTTGACTAATCTATGTCATTGGGTTAGGGTTTTGGAAGTCACTCGCTCCTATATGTATATTTTATTGTAAACAATGTATCAGTATGAATGAATATAAAATATGTTGGCAAACCAGTTTGGGTTTTCAGGGGAAAAATGTCTGTGTAATGTGTGTATTTTTCGTTATATCTTTTCCATTATTTTATTGAAAAACTGTTTGCAGTAAAATATTGTACGAGGTTAAAATATACATTTGGTATCAGAGCTTTGTTGGCTTCAAGGGGACACCTTTGTGGTAAAAATCTTGGATCGAGACTGTGATATGCCTTGTTGCAGTGGAAGATATGTGGTATTGATTTTTTAGGTGAAAAGAAATGGCGAGCAATTCAAAATGAAGATCGAGAAGTTTAAAGGGAATTTTTTTGAGTTGTGGAAACTAAAGATGGAAGATCTGTTGGTGGACAGAGATCAGTGGATCATGATGGATCCAAGTATTGCACCTACAGGAACTTTAGCAAATGACTGGAAAACATTGGATTGGAAGGCAAAGAGAACAATCTGTATATGTCTCTTAGATTCAATATTACTTAATGTGTGAGAGGAATCTATAGCCAAATATTTATGGGATAAGTTGGGGAAGTTGTGTGAGTTGAAGTCCCTAGTAAATAAACTATTCTTAAGAAATAAGTTGTATACCCTAAGGATGAGATATAGAGACTCCGTGGAAAAGAATTTGAACGCCTTCAATACTGTGGTAAGTTAATTAGTATCTGTTGAGATTAAAATTTTAGATGAAGATAAGTGTATAAATTTATTTTGCTCTTTACTAGACTTGTGGGATACTCTGGTTGTGACCATAGGTAGTAATACAACTGCCTTGAAGTTTGATGAAGTGGTCTCATCCTTGTTGTCATAGGAGATGAGACAGAAGAACATGGAAGGATAGAGCACATATGCATTATTTTCAAGAGGATGCTCCCAGAAAATAAATAGATCTAAGTCCTCAAGTGGGAGATATAAGTCTAAGGGTAGATCTAAATATCCCAACAAGTTTATAAAGGTATGTTGGAGATGTGGAAAGGAAGGGCACTACAAGAATAAATGTATATCCAAAATCAAGAAAAATAAGGGATGTGAAGAATCTCTTTCTACAGAAGAAAAGACCTCTATGAAGAATGTTAGGGTCCTAACCCGCACATAGGCAGAACAATATATTCGGATGTAATAAAGGCCAATATTAATAAGGTATTTCAACAAAATAGAATAAGTTGAATGTAAGAAGACCTAATAGAATCTTTCACTTCTAGAAGGATCTTCCTCTAGATGCTTCTTTTGATAGACATATTTAGTATAAATAGGAGTCGAGTGTATGAGAACCCTAGCTTGGATATTATTGTAATAGAGCTCTTCTCAACTAGAGGTTTCCCCCTCGAAGAGGCCCATGAACATTGCTTTCAGAATCTAAGTGTTATTTATGTTGTTATTCTTATATCATTTCAATGCTATTGTAGTGATTGTTTTGGTTATATTGTTGTTATTCTGCCATTTCTAGCATTTTATTTCTGTTCTGCATACTTTTTATATCTTGTATATTACAAGTGGTATCAGAGCCCTTTCCTCAATAGAAAGTGTGTGTTAATTTTTTTTTCAGGGTAGAAACATATTCCATCATCTTTAAGCCACAAAGATCTTTCTTTACGTGCATAAACCCATGGTTGAGGGATTCATACATGGAGGAAATACAAGTGGTACTTAAGTGCACATATATTGGCTACCCTTGTAACCCCAGTTGGTACCCCTTCTAGTGGTAGCGCATCAGAAAACACCAGTGTACAGATTGACCTAGATTACCTGAAGCCCTCTTTAGATAAATCGATCGGACTCATGACTACTATAGTGCCATCAAGAACAACACTCTGGAATATACTCTCTAGTACCTAGGTAGTCGGGTAGTATGGCTAAGGGTACGGTTTATATCCTCCTTAGTTAGTGCCCTAAGATATTGTGCCGAGTACTACTGATGGACCCCGCACGTATATCAAAGAGCTATAGCACAAGGGAAACCCTTGTTTGTAGAACCCTTGAATACCTAACCGTTAGGGATAGAAACATTAACAAATAAAAAAAAACAACATCTCTTGCCACGCAACTGTGTTCGGGTTGCCAAATAAGTACACATTTCTTCCTGGTTAAGAATTTGGGCATTTCATTACTACAGTATTCTTCAAACCGGGGTATAACTATTATTTGAGACCTATTCCATTGGATTCATCTCTTCTCCATTATCACATTCATACATATCATTTTTCATCAAAAAGTTTGATCGCACCCGCCCCATTTTGGTTTCCTCATCATCATGGCCCATACCCATAGCCAAGACCTAGAAGCTCTCTTCAATACCTTGCAATCTAATTTCACTGAGACCCAACAAGAAGTGAAACAAATCAGTGCCAATGTTGTTGTCCTCAATACATCCATGCAGTCCTGAATGGAGAAAATCAAACAAGACCTGACTACCCAGCTTGCATTTGTCCTTTTGATGCTCTGTACCAAGATGCATATCCCTTTATCTAACCCACCTTCAGATACTACAACTGAACATTCCTCTAAATTTTGGTAGCATCACTTTCAACATGACCTATGCCTTCTGTGGGTGGATGTGACCAAATTTGATGGCTCAGATGCCATTGGTTGGGTAACCCAAATGGAACATTATTTCTGTTTATACGGAATTACAAATGACTTGGCCAAACTCCAGTATGGTGTTCTCCATCTAGATCAAGAACATTGGTAATGGTGGCAATGGAGAAAAACTTCTCGTCAAGGGTATATTGCTTGGACACAATTTGTGGCAGATCTTTATGAACGCTTTCACACTAACACCAACTGATGCAGGAGCATCGCCAACTCATCAAGTGAGCCAGCGCGGAAGCGGAGGACAACTGGATGAGCCAGCACGCATTTTGAAATGACTTGGAACTATTGCGCAGATCTTAAATGAAGCCATTTATGAAGGCGCACTTGTATATTGTAATGGACCTTGAGCGGATAGCTCTCGTCCTTAGGTAGATAGTCGACATTTAATATAGTTAATGCTGGTAGATAGGAATTTAATTTTAGATTTGATAGCTTTAGCGTCCAAGAGGGAAAACGGATATAGACAACCTCATTGTATCATTGTAACATTAACAGGAGCTAGAAGAGAAGAGCATGCAGAGAATTGTATGAAAACCACCCATGTACAAACATTTGAATTAATAGAAGAACTCTGATTCAAATTCATGGTTTGTGTTGATTCTCTATGTGTGATGTTGATATGCTCATGAATGTTTATTTCCTGTCATACATTTTCTTTTATGTGTTGTGTATGTGATTTCATGGTTGAATTGAAGGCTGAGAGGGTGAGTGAATGAGTTCAATTGTTTCTCTATCTGAGCCAGAGAATTCCTGCAAGGAGTGCATTCGAATTGTCTACAAGGAGTGCGTTGACAGTAGAGTTCAATTAGAGAAATATTTTGTTCTCATATCCTCGAAGGTACAGTTAATCTTAGTGTCGTGCAAGGAGTGCACATGCCAGAGAGAAGTCTCAGAGTTGCGATTCTGAGCGAAGCCTCGAAAGACTGTTGCAACAGGTGTGTGCAAAGTTAGGGAAGGTTGAACACTTGAAGTGCTTGCAGAGTTGCCGCAAGGAGTGCATGCAAACCGTTCTCAAAAGGACATGAGAATTCGAGAACAAGCTCAGGAGGAATAGGCCTTCAAATTCATTGAAGGGAAAGCGCAGGGAAGCTGCCGTAGAGAATCTGAGGGAAGCGTCGCAGGTTGGCGAGCGAATGAATGAAGTCTCATGAGGAGACACTACTTCATTTCATGAATTCCCAAATTGAAGTGCGGACGGTAGAAATCCTTGGAGGGGATTTCACGAAGTTCCGTGGGTCGTTGGATCTCCCAGAGGTGCAGGGGGTTACAACGCAAGTGTGGAAAAGCTCTGAGCTCAAGAGGGCAGAGCCATTGATTCGAGTCAGCCAGGGATGTTGGATTATTCACGAGATCACCTATCGGGGTTTTGCGAGAGAAGAGTCGAAGATTTGGCAGCGGGAGTCGCGAAGTCGCGAGACGCAATATCTCGACAACTAAGGTAAGTAATGTGGGCCACTGGGAGTCAAAGAGGTGGAGTATAGGTGGCACGAAGTCATCAGGATCTCTCCGCGGGAAGTCCCAAATATTTGGTGTTATGATTTGCGATTCCGTGAAGAGCTGAAGTCCGATGAGATAAGGGATCGTTGAAAAGTCAACTCACTCTTGCATCGGCATTTCGGCACATCAGTATTGGGGGTTGGAAAACTGAGTGCTTGATATCGCGAGTAGCGAAGTCGCGATAGAGCCGAAGTCTTGATAGAGGAAAAAGGAAGTCAGCATTGACTGACATATTGGGTATCGGGGATTGAGAACCCAGGGTTCAACCTTTGAACTCACGAATTCACGAGTTTCGATCCTCCGATAAGTGAAGGAAGGATGATCGCACGAAGAGAAGAGAATGTATGGGTAAGGAAGATTCCTGATAGGGAATCAGAAGAACCTTTGAGTTCTTCAGGCCGAGAGGAGAAGAAGGTCCTGGTGAAGAAGGTGTGCTCCGAGGAGTGCGGCTGCATCAGGTCTGGCATTAGAGAGGGAATATCTCTTTGCTTTCTATAGCGGCGGAAGGAGAATTTCATCATGTTGCCCAAAAGAGAATGACAGTCACCCGATCCAGAGGATAGGGAGGTGCGGAGAAGAGGCAGGCCGGTAGGAAATCTAGAAATGGAGAGGCAAATGAGAGATCTTCGAGTGAGACTTGAGGAGATGGAGACAATGCATAGATGCACAGCTAGTGCAGGGGATCTGAGTGATTCCGAGAGTGAAGTTGAGGCTGAACACGAAGAGGAAATTGCAGGTGAGGATGCAACCAATGAGCGGTTGATCAAAGCTATCGCCGGGATGGGTGCAAAGGCGAAGATGGACATTCCAGTCTATGAGGGAAATATGGATGCAGAAGAGCTTCTAGATTGGATTAAAGCTCTTGACACCTACTTCGATTATGAGGATATCAAAGAGGACAAGAAGGTCAAGCATGTTGTCACGTGCTTGAAGGGACATGCATCATTGTGGTGGGACGAGCTACAAGCTGACAGACACTGTAAAGGCAAGCAGAAGATCAAAAGTTGGGATCGAATGATTGCGAATATGAAGGCGAAGTTCATCCCAAGAGACTACCAAATTACTATGTTCAGGCGGATGCAGAAGTTGAGACAGAAGCTGATGACAGTGAAAGAATACACTAAGGAATTCTATTGACTGAACATCAGAGCACGTCATCGGGAAAGCGATGATGAGAAAGTTGCCTGATATCTGAATGGTCTGAGATATGACATTTAGGATGAATTAAGCATGGCTACCATCAGGACGGTTGAGGATGCTTATCATATGGCTTTGAAAGAAGAGGATAAGCTGAGCTGTAAGCAAGGTCAGCGAGGGTGAGGCAGAATTCAGCGTAGAGGCAAAGCAGTTTCCCAGGAGAAATTCCAGAAGACCAAGGAGGAAGGGAAGAAACCTTAGGGTAAGGTTGAAAGAGGTGGTACCTCACAGAGAGGACCATATATTGAACAGAGAGGGAAACATACAGAGCAGAGGGGAGATTATGCTGACGCAAATACTTTTCCTCGTACCAGAGGTAGATGAAGAGGGCGAGGGGGAGTAATCACATGTTTCACATGTGGGAAGAATGGGAACAAGTCTTAGGAGTGTCCAGAGAAAAAGAAAGACATCGGAAAATCTCACATCGCTGAAGAGAAGAAGCGGGATGTTGAGGCCGAAGACACAGAAAGCGGAAGATCGCTTGCGATGCATAAAGTCCTTTTGACACCCGAGAAGGAGGTGGAAAGTTAGGCTCAAAGGACCAGACTGTTCAAGACAGCTTGCAAGACCAAGGATAGGGTGTGCAAGGCCATAGTAGACAGTGGTAGCATGGATAATCTCATTTCAACCGAGATGGTGGAAAAGCTGGAGCTAGAGACGACTGATCACCCGAGCCCATACAGAGTTTCATGGTTACAGAAAGGACACCAGGTAACTGTTACTAAAGAATGCTTGGTTGAATTTAAGGTAGGTGGGTATAATGATAAGATTATGTGTGATGTTATTCCCATGGATGTATGTCATTTATTGCTGGGTAGACCATGGCAATATGACAGAAATGTGATTCATGATGGAGAATGAACACATATACCCTGGAGAAGAATGGGAGAACCCATATGTTGCTTCCAATAAAGGATAAGGAAGTGAAACTGGAAGTAAGAAACACAATACTTCTCATGAGTGGGAAGGAACTTCTTGATGAGGTTAAGAAGAAGGAAGATCCACAATTCTTTGTGGTTAGAAATCTGAGAATTGTTCTGACTAGCACAAGAGTGGTCGATTTACCAGATGAAGTTCAGGAATTGCTGGAAGAGTTCGCTGACATCATAGTGGACGAATTACCTCATTCGTTGCCACCGATGAGAAGTGTGAGTCATCACATTGATCTCATACCAGGAGCTAGTTTGTCGAATAAAGCCGCATACAAGTTGACGCTGCAAGAGAATGAAGAGGTTAAAAGGCAGGTCCAGGAGCTATTGGACAAGAGATTAGTCAGGGAAAGCTTGAGCCCACGTGATGTTCTGACAGTACTCAGTCCAAAGAAGGATAGAGGATGGAGAATGTGCACCAATTCAAGAGAGATCAACAACATAACCATCAGGTACAGGTTCCCATTTCCAAGAATGGACGATCTGATGGATTGCCTGAGCGGGGCAAAGTATTTTTCAAAGATAGATTTAAAAAGAACATATCATCAGATTTTCATGAGGGAAGGCGATGAGTGGAAGAAAACCTTCAAGACAAATGAAGGTTTGTATGAATGGCTTGTCATGCCGTTTGGCTTGACAAATGCACCGAGTACATTTATGAGGTTGATGAATGAAGTCCTGAGGGAATTCATAGGGAAGTTTGTCATCGTGTATTTGGATGATATATTGATTTACAGTAAATCGGAGGTTGAACACTGGAAGCATTTGGCCATTGTGATGAGGAAGCTACAATAGGAGAAGTTGTTGATTAACATGAAGAAGTCCTCATTTATGAAGACAGAGCTCATTTACTTGGGTTTTGTTATTTCGGTGAATGAGTTGAGGATGGATCTGGATAAAGTGGAAGTAATTAAGAATTGGCCAGCACCAAGAAATGTATTCGAGGTGAGAAGTTTCCATGGTTTGGCTAGTTTCTACCGGAAGTTCATCAAGAATTTCAGTGGAATCAGCATAGCAATGATGGATACAGTGAAGAAGGAGCATAAGTCCTTTCACTGGACAATAGAGGCTGAGAAGAGATTTAATCTGTTGAAGCGGAAGATCACAGAACAACCAGTATTGGTGTTGCCAGATTTCATGAAAACATTTCAGGTGAAATGTGATGCAAGTGGATTTGCCATAGGAGTGGTCTTGAGTCAGGAAGATAGGCCAGTTGCATATTTCAGCGAGAAGTTGGATGAGGTGAAACTGAAGTACTCCACGTATGATAAAGAATTTTATGCTATCATACATGCATTGAAGAAGTGGAGGCATTACTTGATCCCGAAAGAATTTGTATTGTATAGTGATAATCATGCATTGCAATTTGTGAGTCAACAGGAGAAGTTGAATCAGAAACATGCAAAATGGGTAGAGTATATGCAGAATTTCACATTTGTGATTAAGCATATTTTGGGTACTGCTAACAAAGTGGTTGATGCTTTGAGCATGAAGTGTTTATTGTTGCAGGAATTCCGAGTCAAGACATTGGGTTTTGAAAATCTCAGAGACATGTATGCAGGTGATGCAGATTTTGCAGAGGCGTATGAAGTAGTTGAGAATCCAGTTCTCAGAGATAGGAGCCCTTGGATAGATTATATGATCCAAGAATGATTTCTGTTAAGAGGCAATCAACTATGTATTCCAAATTTCTCCATGAGGGAGAACCTATTAAAGGAGAAACACAACGGAGGATTGGCAGGACATTTTGGCCATGACAAAACACTCGCGAAGCTGAATGAATCATACTTTTGGCCATGAATGCGGTAAGAAGTCAAACTATTTGTTGACATATGTCGAGTTTGCCAACATTCAAAGGGGAAGAAGCAGAATGCAGGTTTATATCAGCCATTTCCCATACCACAGAGGCCATGGGAGGCGATCAACATGGATTTTGTATTGGGTTTTCCGAGGACACAAAGAGGTGTTGATTCCATCTTTGTAGTGGTGGACAGGTTATCTAAAATGGTACATTTCATTCCATGCCAGAAGACCAGCGATGCGACACACATCGGAAATTTGTTCTTCAAAGAGGTCATTCGACTCCATGGATTGCCGAAAAGCATAGTTTCGGACAGAGACACTAAATTCATAGGGAATTTTTGGAGTACCTTATGGAAGAAGCTATGAACTAACTTGGCATTTAGTTCTACTTATCATCCTCAGACAGATGGACAAACAGAAGTGGTCAACAGAAGTCTGGGAGACTTACTGAGAAGCTTGGTGACAGAGCACCATAGCAGCTGGGATGGCATATTGCCACAGACAGAGTTCGCATACAATGATTTAGTGAACAGGAGTACAGGTTAAAGTCCATTTCAGATCATATATGGAATACAACCGAGAGGAGTATCTAAACTGAGGGATTCAGAATAGACTGCGACTAGCAGTGCTAGTGCAGAGGAATTCACCGAGGCGATGAGGGAACTTCACAACAGGGTGAAGGAGCAACTGATGAAAACAAGTCAGGAGTATAAGCACAGAGAAGATTAGCATCGGAGACAACTTCAGTTTGAAGTTGGTGATCTAGTTCTAGCACACTTAATGAAGGAAAGGTTCCGGAGGGGAACATACAATAAGCTGAAAATGAAGAAAATTGGGCCATGCAAAGTCCTGAAGAAATTTGGGGAAAACGTTTATGAGATTGAGTTGTCGGATGGCATCAGAATATCTCCGATATTCGACATCACAGATTTATACCCATACATGACTGGAGAAATAGAGACTGGAGCTGAGGAGCCAGTGATCTAGTGGGTGAAACAATTACCAGTTGCATAGAAGCGACAGATGGAATGCATACTGGATAAGACAGTGGGTAAAAAAACCTGAAGGAAAGAATACTTAGAGTATCTGGTCAAGTGGAAGAATCACCCAGTGGAAGATGCTAGCTGGGAAACTGAAGCAGTGATACAGAAGCATGGATAGACCGTGCAGGAGCTCATGGACAGGATCCCATAAAAGTTTTCAAGCCGAGGAGTATGATGCAGGAGCATCGCCAACTCATCAAGCGAGCCAACGCGGAAGCGGAGGACAGCTGGATGAGCCAACATGCATTTCGAAATGCCTTGGAACTGTTGCGCAGATCTTAAATGAAGCCATTTATGAAGGTGCACTTGTATATTGTAATGGACCTTGAGAGAATAGCTCTCGTCCTTAGGTAGATAGTCGACATTTAATATAGTTAATGTTGGTAGATAGGAATTTAATTTTCTATTTGATAGCTTTAGATTCTAAGAGGGAAAATTGATATAGACACCCTCATTGTATCATTGTAACATTAAAAGGATCTAGAAGAGAAGAGCATGCAGAGAATTGTATGAAAATCACCCATGTACAGACATTTGAATTAATAGAAGAACTCTGATTCAAATTCATGGTTTGTGTTGATTCTCTGTGTGTGATGTTGATATGCTCATGAATGTTTATTTTATGTCATACATTTTCTTTTATGTGCTATGTATGTGATTTCATGGTTGAATTGAAGGCTGAGAGGGTGAGTGAATGAGTTCAATTGTTTCTCTATCTGAGCCAGAGAATTCCTGCAAGGAGTGCAGTCGAATTGTCCGCAAGGAGTGCGTTGACAGTAGGGATCAATTAGAGAAAGATTTTTTTCTCATCTCCTCGAAGGTACAGTTAATCTTAGTGCCATGCAAGGAGTGCGCAGGCCAGAGAGAAATCTCATAGTTGCGATTCTGAGCGAAGCCTCGAAAGACTGTTGCTACAGGTGTGCGCAAAGTCAGGGAAGGTTGAACACTTGAAGTGCTTGCAGAGTTGCCACAAGGAGTGCGTGCAAACCATTCTTAGAAGGACTTGAGAATTCGAGAACAAGCTCAGGAGGAATAGGCCTTCAAATTATTTGAAGGGCAAGTGCAGGGAAGATGTCGTATAGAATCTGAGGGAAGCGTCGCAAGTTGGCGAGCGAACGAATGAAGTCTCGTGAGGAGACACTACTTCATTTCGTGAATTCCCAAATTGAAGAGAGGATGGTCGAAATCCTTGGAGGGGATTTCACAAAGTTTCGTGGGTCATTGGATCTCCCGGAGGTGCAGGGGGTTACAGTGCAAGTGTTGAAAAGATCTGAGCTCAGGAGGGTAGAGCCATTGATCCGCAGGGCTGTTGGATTATTCACGAGATCGCCTATCAGGGTTTCGCGAGAGAAGTGTCGAAGATTTGGCAGTGGGAGTCATGAATTTGTGAGACGCGATATCCCGACAACTAAGGTAAGCAATGTGGGCCACAGGGACTCAGAGAGGTGGAGTACAGGTGGCACGAAGTCATCGAGATCTCGCTGCGGGAAGTCCCGAATATTTGGGGTTAGGATTCACGATTCTGTGAAGAGCTGAAGTGCCGACGAGATAAGGGACTGTTCAAAATTCAACTCACGCTTGCATCGGCATTTCAGCACATCGGTATCGGGGGTTGGAAAACTGAGTGCTTGATATGGCGAGTAGTGAAGTCGCGATAGAGCCGAAGTCCTGATGGAGGAAAAAGGAAGTCAATGTTGACTAACATATCGGGTCTCGGGGATTGAGAACCCAGGGTTCAACCTTTGAACTAGCGAAGTCACGAGTTTTGATCCTCTGATAAGTGAAGGAAGGAGGATCGCGTGAAGAGAAGAGAATCTGTGGGTAAGGAAGATTCCCAATAGGGAATCAGAAGAACCTTTGAGTTCTTCGAGAAGAGAGGAGAAGAAGGTCCCGGTGAAGCGGACGTGCTCTGAGGAGTGCGGCTACGTCACCAACCATTTGGGCCATTTGACAAAGTTGAAACAATTAGGAATAGTGGAAGACTTTATAGCTTCTTTTGAGCGCATGGATTTTCGGACAGAGGGCATGTCTGATGCCTTTTTTTGATAGTGTTTTATCAGTGGCCTCAAGGATGATATTTGGGCCCATTTCCTCATGGATCTACCTTAGAGTTGGGTGGAGGATACTAAAAGAGATAAAGAAGAAAAACATGTTGTATCTTCTCAAAACCGGAAAGCCTCCTTTATCCCTCACACTAAACTAGTAAATCCCACTACTCCCTCTACTCCACTAAAGATCCAAAAATTGACCAAGGTTGAAATGGTTGAACACCAATTCAAAGGCCTTTGTTATAATTGTGATGACAAATATTTCCCAGGCCACAAGTGTAAGTAACAAAATATTTGTATGGCCATCTTAAAGGATATTTCGGAAGAGGATGTTGAAACCCCCCTTGTGTCTGAATCACCTAAAACCACTGACATAACCCCTCCCTCATATCCTCCCAAATTAGAACTGGTCATTTCCCTAAATGTTCTCACTTGATTCTCTTCTCCCTAAACCATCAAGCTCATTGGTTACATCAAGCATAGGAAGGTCATCATTCTGGTTGATAGTGGAAGCACCCATAATTTTATTCATCGTTGCATTACCCAAGAAACTCATTGCTACATCCATGCCATCAATAATTTCCAAATCATGATTGCCAATGGTGGCTCCATGAAATGTGGAGGGCGTTGTGAAAATGTGTGTCTCCAAATTGGGGACTACCACCTCAAATCTCATATGTTTTCTATCAACATGGGCAGTTGTGACATTGTGTTGGGTGCAGACTGGCTAAGGACTTTGCGTCCCATTCTTGTGGATTTTAAGGAATTAACCATGCAATTCAACCAGGAGGGCCAACAATATAAGTTCGAAGGCATCACCGCCAGTTCACCTGAGATCATTAGTTCCCATCGCATGGAAAATCTTGTAAAAAAATTTCATTCTTATGTTATTTCCCAACTCCATGCTATACAAGCAACATAGACACCCTCGGTGCCACAAGACCTCCAATACATCCTTTCTAAACATCAAGTGGCCTTTTCCATTCCCTAGGGACTCCCTCCTTCCTGTGATGTTCATGATCATTCCATTCCTCTTGTACCAGGAAGCCTTCCTCCCAATATTTGTTTGTATCGTCACCCTTTTTCCCAAAAAAATGAAATTGAGAAAATGGTCGAGGAACTCCTTAACATAGGCATTATCTGCCCTAGTACAAGCCCCTATTCTTCTCCTATGGTCATGGTCCTTAAGAAAGAAGTTTCTTGGCAAATATCTCCTAACTTTCATTCCCTCAACAAACTTACCATTAAAGAAAAATTTCCCATCCCTTTCATTGATGACCTCTTGGATGAATTGAGTGGTGCCCAGTTCTTTACTAAACTTGATCTTCATTCTGTCTACTACCAGATACGTATGAAAGAGGAAAACATTTCCAATACTCTCTTTAGAACTCATTATGGCCACTATGAATTTTTGGTCATTCCCTTTGGTTTGTGTATTGCCCCCTCCACCTTCCAAAGCCTCATGAATCATATATTCTATCATTTTCTTTGTCATTTTGTCTTAGTTTTCTTTGACGATATTCTCATCTATAGAAAAACCTGGACAGACCATCTTGCCCATGTGGATCGAGTTCTCCATCTACTCTCTCAGCACTAACTTTTCCTGAAACAATCTAAATGTGCTTTTGGTGCCTCAGAAGTAAAGTAATTGAGTCATATGGTTGGCAAGGACGGTGTCATGGTGGATTCTAAAAATATTGAATCTATGAAAGACTAGCCTCACCCAAAGACTCTCAAAAGATTTCATGGATTTCTGGGCTTAACAGGTTATTATCGGAAGTTTGTTAATAATTATGGAAAGATTGCAACACCTCTCACTGCACTCTTAAAAAATAACTCTTTCACTTGGACTCTAGCCATGGCTCAAGATTTTCAAACCTTGAATATGGCCATGTGAACCAATCTAGTCCTGGCCCTTCCTAATTTCACAAATACCTTTGTCTTGGAATGTGATGCTTCATGGAAAGGAATTGGTGATGTCCTTATGCAAGAGGGTCAGCCTTTGGACTTTACCAACGAGCAACTGTCTGACAAAAATCTAGGCAAATCAATCTATGAAATGGAAATGTTGGATATTTTGCATGTCATTGATCTGTGGCGCCCTTATCTATTGGGGAAGTGCTTCCAAATAAAGACAAACCATCAAAATCTCAAGTATTTTCTGGAACAACGCATTTCCTCCCCAGAGCAACAAAATGGGTGACCAAGCTCTTTGGATATGATTATGAGATCATTTACAAAAAAGGTAAAGACAATGTGGTTGCGGATGCACTTTACTGAAAGTATGAAGATGACAAATCCCTTTTTTCTCTTTCCTTCATTGTACCAGATTGGCTCCAAGTCATCCTCCAGGAATGGCTACACAATCCCAAAAGTTCACAGTTGATCCAACAATTGCAGTCCAATGCTCTAGATTCCCCAGGGCACTCTTGTATCCATGATGAGCTTCAATGCAAAGGTTGTTTCTATTTAATAAAACAATCCAAACTTAAATACACAGTACTTTCTGAGATTCATACTACACCCACAGCTGGGCACTCTGGGTTTACCAAAACCTATGACAGGGTCAAATGCTTTTTTTTCTGGGATGGCATGAAACAAGACATTTGTAATTTTGTAGTTGAATGTGATGTGTCCTCAACGCAACATGGGAGAAACAGTCAAATATTTGGGCACACTACAACTACTTCCTATTCCACCTTCTATTTGGAGGGATATGTCTATGGATTTTATTATAGGGTTACCCAAATCGGGAAATAAATCAGTCATCATGGTGTTTTTTATCACCTTTCCAAGTATGCTCATTTTTGTCACCCATTTACATCATCCACAGTGACTCAAAGTTTCATGGATCATGTATTCAAGATTCATGGCATGCCACATTCTATTGGTTCTGATCACGACCCAACTTTCACCAACAATTTTTGGTAAGAACTATTCAAGATACAACGCACCCAATTGCATATTTGCACAACTTATCATCCCCATACTGATGGTCAAACAAAAGTTGTCAATAAGTGTTTGGAAACATATTTGAGGTGTTTTTCCTTGGAAAAGAAAAATCATTGGGATCAATGGTTACCCCTAGCTGAATGGTGGTACAACACTTCATTCCACATAGCTACATGCATGACTCCTTTTGAAACAGTATATGGACAAAATACACCTTCATTTCTCTCATACTTACCTGGTGTCTCGAAGGTCCAAACAGTTGACCAAATTCTTACAGTTTGAAAGGATATTCTCCATAACCTCAAAGAGAATTTGTTCATCTCTCATAATCACATGAAGCAACAAGCAAATCAAGGTCACTCTGAATGTCAATTTCCATAAGGGGATCATGTGTTTCTTCGACTACAACCTTACAAGAAAAATTCCCTCAAGGACGATAATTGTCAGAACCTAGCGCCCAAATTATATGGTCCTTATACAGTTCTCAAGCATGTGGGAAAGGTGGACTATAAGTTAGCTTTGCCTAGTCATTCTAAGCTACATCTTGTTTTTCATGTTTCATGCTTAAAGAAGGTGATTGGAACTAAGTGTCGAATTCAAACCAACATTCCCAAGCTAGCCGAAGAAGGATCCATTTGGCTACAACCACAAGTAGTTTTGGACCAGCATGAGCATCGCCTATGTCAAAGAACCATCAAGGAAGTGTTATTCCAGTGGAAATATACAACTCCAACAGATGCCACTTGGGAACTAGCTACCATTCTGCAACAATTTCCACATCTCAAGCCTTGAGGACAAGGTTGTTTTTCAAGGGGGCGGACATGTTAGGGTCCTAACCCGCACATAGGTAGAACAGTATATTATGATGTAATAAAGGCCAATATTAATAATTCCTTTCAATAAAATAGAATAAGTCGAATGTAAGAAGACCTAATAGAAGCTTCAGCTTCTAGAAGGATCTTCCTCTAGATGCTTTTTTTTATAGACAGATTTAGTATAAATAGGAGTCAAGGGTATGAGAACCCTAAATTGGATATTATTGTAATAGAGATATTCTCAACTGGAGGTTGCCCCCTCGAAGAGGCCCCTGAACATTTCTTTCAGAATCAAAGTGTTATTTTTGTTGTTATTCTTATATCATTTGAATGCTATTGTGGTGATTGTTCTGGTTATATTGTTGTTATTCTTCCATTTCTAGCATTGTATTTATGTTCTGCATACCTTTTATATCTGGTATATTAAAAAGAAGGAGGGGATGTGTAGTTTGATTCTTCAAGCACACGTGTATATCATGAGCCATGGTTGGATGACTTAGGTGCATACTTTAATATGATTCTCCACATAGAGTGGTTCTATGAATTTGAAAGGTATGATGGAGGTAATGTTTTCCTAGGTGATGAATCAACAACCAAAATCATAGGTCAAAGAAAATTCAAGTTGGGGATCATGTATGGAAGGATTAGAACACTACTTGGTGTTCTTCACATCATGGGTTTGGTAATAAATTTGATTTATGTAAGAAAAATGGACAATGCAGGGGTAAAAACAATATTTTCAAAGGAAACCCGCAAGATGGTTTGAGGAACTATGGTGTTCTTGAATGGAGTTCGGTTTGGAACTATGTATAAGCTGCAAGAAAGCACTATTAGTGATGGGTGTAATAGTTCCATTATTCCTGATATTGAAATTGAATACGAAAGAATTCCTACAGTCTCTGGAGAAAAGTTTATGTTGTGGCATCAAAGACTAGGGCATATTGGAGAGAAGGGTCTTTGACTACTACATGGTAAGGGTATGGTTGAAGGTATGTCGAAATTCTCTCTGGATTTTGATTTATGTGAACATTTTGTATATGGGAAGAAAAATCGGGTACGATTCCCCTCTATTGCAATGAGGGAAGAAGGAATTTTACAGCTAGTTTAGAGTGATGTGTTTGGACCTGTGTCGGTTCCATCACTAGGAAAATATCTGTACTATGTCTCATTTATAGATGACGTCTCGATGAATACTTGGATATATTCCCTAAGGAAGAAATATTAAGTATTTGATAGGTTTAAAGAGTTTAAGTCTCTTGTTGAGAATCAAAGAAAGAAAATAATTAAGGTGTTGAGGACAAATAATGGCGAAGAGTTCTGCGGGAATGAATTTGAATAATTGTGTAATAAGTGCAATATATAAAGACAGAATAATACTCTATATACACCTCAACAGAATGGAGTTGTAGAAAGGATGAACATGTCACTGATGGAAAAAGAAAGGTGCATGCTCAGTGGTGTTGAGTTAGGGAAAGAATTATGGGCAGAGGAAGTGGATATTGCATGTTACTTGGTCAACAGATCACCCTCATCAGTGTTATATGACAAGACTCCATAAGAGGTATGGAATGGTAAGAAACCTTCTCTCACACATCTCAAGGTATTTGGATGTGAAACATATGTTCATGTTCCAAAGGATAACAAGAGTAAGCTAGATAAGAAGGTTGAAAAGTTTATCTTTATTAGGTATAAAGATGGTGTCAAAAGGTTATAATCTTTGGAACCTAGAAACTAACAAGGTAATGTATATCCAAGATGTGATATTTAGAGAAATGAAGGATGTTGTTAAACATGAAGTCCTACCAAGTAAGGAAGAATCGGATAAAATAGTGTTTGATTTAAAGGATGATGAATCAGACTCTAAAAAAGAACAAGAATAAGAAGAAGAAGATCCTCTTAATCTAGTATTGAGGAGATTGGTTCGAGAAAGAAGGTTATCAGAAAGGTATACTCCATCTGATTCCATTCAAATTTTATTTGTCTATTACTGATCATGATCCTAGAATTGTCAGGGAGGAAGTTGATTTAGAGGATGAAAATCTCTGGGAAAAGGCCATGGATGAAGAAATGGAAGCCTTGGATAAGAATGAGGCTTGGGATCTTGTAATACCCCTAGGTTGAACCCCATTGTAAATGTAAATGAAAATGTACTTAATTTGGTGAGATGTTTGATATCATTTTTTTATGCACCGTCCATGGTATATTGCGCACATGTACTGTGAAGTAAAATGATGAAGGGTGCACACTCTAGGATACCGTGCGCAGCAAAATTAAGTCTGCGCGATTTTGAGGCTAGGGATCCCTTGTGTATATTTTTTTTATAGGTTGGTGAGCCAGTTATTATAATCCAGGAGGCTTATGTGTTGGATTAGGCTGGAGACCCTAGATGTTAAAGGCCAGTGAGCATATTTTTGTATATGTATTATCATTAATATATATTACATTGTTGCATGTATACCAACCACGATAAAAGAGTATGGGGGACTAAACTCCAATAGTTAGGGAAAGGAGGGGCTAGAAGTTAAGGAAAAGGGATAAGCTAGGGAGCTTAAGCCAAAAAATAATATTATATTAATATTCCTTAAAGTATAAAGTATGGATAATTATTTTATCCTAAGTTCTAAGGATGGGGACAAGTGGACCAAAGTAGCTCCCAACATGACAAGTGTCAAGTTGGGAACATGCATACATATAGTTAGGACTTAGTTCATTTGGCCATTCATTCATCATTCCATCATCATTCACTCACTTAGTCAGTTTTTCTTTGTACCTTTATGTTACTGTCATTGTACATGTATCATTACCTGAACCAATACCATACCTATATATGTACCTGTACCTTGTTAGCTCAGGAGGTGGACTAAAGAAGTGGGTTGTTAGTCCCCTAGGATATTGAAGAGGTAGGTTTTTAGGCTCGTGAGCAATCTCTCTAGGTGAGAGAATTGTTGGGAATTGATTTCCTGAAGGTGCTAAACTGCAGCTACAGGGATTTGAGACTTCCCGTATGGCATATTGTTGAAGCCATGGAACGGAAGTGGGGTAGACGAGGGACTTTTAAGTAGAGAAGAGTTACACTTCCTAGGGTGGGATAGGAATGTGGGGAATGAGAGATTGTAGGTTGTTAGTTTGAGTTGGTACCTATGATGATGTATCTCCTATTGTCTGAGATACATCAGCCTAGTTAGGAATCCCTTTACCCGGGTGGAGTTTAGTCCCAGCTCGGGGGTGACCCACTGTTGAGAATGATGAGTAGTGTGGTCTAAGGATGGGAGGTTCATGGAAGGTCTCCACATAGTTGGTGACATTTTTTACAAGATAAGTTTCCATTTTGTGTTAAATTACATGTTGCATTATTATGTATGCATTTAGTTTTATGGGTTATTCCTGTGTGTGTTGCATGTATACTTTTAGAATATTTTTTTATGAATTTGTGCATATAATTTTTTATGAATTTGTGCATTTGTAGAATGTATTTGTATGATTTAAGTTATATCTATATATATATATATATATATATATATATATATATA
>ML811870.1:190725-201111 GCA_009831015.1 Picea engelmannii | reverse complement strand
GGTGTGTTGTGTCATCGTAAAAGCCGAAACCCCGATGGGAGGTTACACGGTTGCAGTCATATGGTACGTGGTCATATGAACCATGGTATAGCCAAGGGGGCTAGCCAGCGTAAAGGCGCGTCGAGAATCCAGAGGACTGGTGCGCCATGACATTGAAAGGCGCCAAACCTCAATAGAAGGAACCCCGAATCCAGGTATAGAGTCAGGGATTGGCATTTCGCTAATATGGGTTTGTGGAGATTTCTTCCTGTATGGGAGATTAACCCAAAAATTTTAAAATTATGATAGTGGGTGTGTTACAACTGTGGCGGTAAGTTCCATTGGTAATTCCGGAGGATTGCTAGTGGCTTGGGATCCAAGTCTCTTCAATCTAAGACCCTTCCTGACAAGTGGCGGTATCCTATTGTTAGGTCGCAGCTTAGCTACTTCACAAGAGATGGATTTTCTCAACATTTACGGCCCCTGCTCGGACAGAAAGCGCTTCTGGTCTCTCCTGGCAGACAGTGGCCTCCTTTCCCTACCAAATCTCATTGTAGGTGGAGATCTAAATATCATTTTATCAGCAGAAGAAAACTGGGGAGGTCCCTACGTGCCAGGCTCTTCCGAAGTTTTTTACAGAGAACTATTTGCCTCGAACAATTTGACTGATATCCTACCGATCCAGCTAGTCCCTACATGGCGAAACGGTCGCTCTGGACCCGATGCCATAGCCAGAAGATTGGATCAATTTCTTGTTGCTGAAGGCTACTTGTCATCCTCCGAATTTCCAACCTCGTGGGTGGAGCACCCCTTCTTCTCCATCCACGCTCCTATTCTACTCCAACTGAGACCTCCATACACTTTTTGCACGTCTCCGTTCAAGTTTAACCAACACTGGCTCATGGAGGCTGACTACAATGATATGGTCATTTCGGTCTGGAGGGATCCCTGTTTCCTTACTGAAGAAAATGCTCAGCTGAGCCTAGTGTGGAAACTGAAAGTCTTAAAGGAAAATTCAAAGTCATGGTTCCATGCAAAAAGAAAAGCTGATCAGTCTCGTCTTGTTTCGCTGGAGACTGGAATTACACAGTATATAAAAAGGTCAACCATTACCGCTTTAACAGTTGAGGAGGAAGCCAGTCAAAAGATGCTCGAATCGCTTAGAAACTCCATTCTACGCTCGGAAGAAAACGCTTGGAGACTCCGCAGCCGCGCAACTTGGCTTAAAAGCAGTGATTCCAATTCAAAATTCTTCCATAAAGTAGCGAGCTTCAACAGATATAAAAAAAATATTTGGTGTATTAAAACTATCGTGGAAGAAGTCATCCGTGGGCAGGATGTGATAAAGGAAGAAGCAGTCTCGTTTTTCAAACAATTTTACAAAGCCTCCAGCAGCCACAACCTCCTAGAAAAGTGTTCCTCAGCCAGCCTTTTCCCATCGATAGTTACAGCAGAGGAAGCCACCGAACTCTACAATCCTGTTACTTTGTCTGAGCTAAAGGACATTCTGCTTAACTTCAAGAAAGAGAGGAGTCCTGGCCTTGACGGCTAGACGTCAGAGTTCTTCATCCATTTTTTTGACCTCGTAGGAGAGGATCTCCTTTAGATGGTAGAAGACTCACGTATCAAAGGTAAGATCCATGGAAGCCTTAATTCCACCTTCCTGATCTTGATTTCGAAAGAGAACAACTCGCTCTCCTTCAGCGATTTTTGACCAATTTTCCTGTGCAACCTCATCTACAAGGTAATCTCCAAAGTGATCTCAAACATAATTAAGCCCTTCCTTGAAAGGTGCATCTCATCCGAACAGCTAGGATTCTTGAAAGGCCAAAGAATCCAAGATGCTATTGGAGCATCCCACGAATGCATCCATAGCATCAAGCAAAAAAATTTAAAGGCACTGGTTATGAAATTAGACCTCAAAAAGGCTTTTGACAGCATTGATTGGGAGTACTTAAGATTAATTTTACACTCCGTTGGTTTTGGAGACAAGTTCATTCTTTGGATTCTTTCCTGTGTTACCAGTGCCAATTTCGCGGTAATGATCAATGGAGAGCCATCTAGATTCTTCAAGAGTGAAAGGGGGATCCGTCAGGGATTCCCTCTCTCCCCTTATCTTTTTAGCTTGATCATGGAAGGTCTTAGCCTTATTCTCTCCAAAAGCTACACGGATCACCATATCTCAGGCTTAAAGGTCTCAAATTGCATAAAAATTGTCCATCTCATGTTCGTTGATGATGTCCTTCTCCTTTCGAATGCTGACCATGCGGAATGGTTAGTCATACAAGAAGTGCTCCAGCTCTTCTGTCTTGCATCGGGTTTATCCATCAACTTATCCAAGTCCACCGTCCACTATTGGGGACTATATGATACAGAACTCCTCCTCCTCAAGGACTCCATCCCCCTTCCCTTTATTAATCTACGCAAAGGCTTCTCTTACCTTGGATTCTAGTTGAAAATGGGAACCTCCACTTCTAACGACTGGCGGTGGCTTGTGGCTCTATTTGAAAAAAGAATCGGCTTCTGGTGCAATAAATGGTTGTCTTTGGGTGGCCGCTACATCCTGGTAAAATAGGTATTGGAGAGCCTCGCCGTATACTGGATGTCCTTGGAGCGGATCCCTAACAGGATTATAAATATCCTACGAAGGGTCTCATTTAATTTTTTATGGAATGACCAAGCAGGCAAGCACCGATTTCATCTTTGTTGTTGGCAAGATCTATCAAAACCTCGGAAGGCAGGGGGTTGGGGGCTAAAGATTCTCTCCACCTTCAACTCAGCCCTCTTGGCTAGTTCCTTCTGGAGAGTTGTCACCCACGATAGTATTTGGAACCGCATTATCAAAGATATATATATGGGCTCCATGTCGCTCCACGACTGGCTCAGAAAGCCAATGCTTCTGCTAAAGTGGGCGTCTCCCTTTTGGAAAGGACTGGTCGCATCCTCCCAGGTTATTCTCCACTGGTTAAGGTGGAAACCCGGCTCAGGAATTGAAATTCACATAGGCAGAGATAAGATACTCAGGCTAGGGGACCTGTCGATTCTCTCACCAACACTGAGCATGCGGCTCGCATCCCTACATTTCACTTTTCTTACTCAGATCAAGATACCGACTGGTGCCCTCCCTCTTCCTGACAGTTGGTTGGGTAGTGGAGCCTTGTCCCTTGATGGATCGACTGCAATTGAATGGAACCACTACACATCGGCCCTCAAAGGTGCCGGTATCTCCCTCTCTGATCAACCGAATACTCTACTATGGGCCAGGGGGGATGCCACGGGCTCCATTACGGTCAAAAATATCTACGTCGCCTACCTCCATCAGCTGAGACTTGAAATGGAAAGCTCGTGGATTCTCCAGATTTGGAAGTGGGAGGTCCCGCTCAAACTGAAGCTATTTACCTGGCTCGCGGGAAGAGGGAAAATCCTTTCCTGGGACGTGCTTAGACGAAGAGGCTGGGAGGGCCCTGGAATTTGTCTTCTTTGCAACCAAGCTTCTGAGGATTTACATCACCTATTGGTTCACTGTGTTTTTACGAAGGAGGTTTGGAAACTATTGATCGAGTCTTTTTCTCTTACTGTTTCCTGGAGTGGTTCCACCTTTTCAGACTGTTTTTCAAATTCGGTCTCTCAAAAATCTGCTCCTCCGAGTTTGGCTGTCCATATCTGCTGGCAGATTTGGTCAGAGCGGAACAAAGCGATCTTTGAAGACCGCCCTCCTTCCTTGCAAGCGATTGTTCACAGAGTTTTGGCCACTTTCCATTGGCAACCTTCTTCGGTTAAGTCCTTCCCTCTCAAAGTTTGCGATTTTAATTTGACAGATGGATACACTCTTGCTTGTTTCGACAGAGATGCAGCGTCCACTCGATTATGTTGCGGGGTTGGTGGCTTCTTCAAATCTCATTCAAAGAGGATCACTAAGTGGTTTCTAAACTGCGTCGTGGGTACTAATACAAAAGATGAATTATTTGGATTATGGGCCTCCCTCGCCTTAGCCTCTTTTTGGTCTATCACTCACATTCTAGTTCTTGGTGACTCGAGAGTCATTATAGACTGGATCAACCAAAAATGCAAGCTACATTCGGTCCATATCGAAGGCTGGAAGGAAAAAACGTAGGATCTCTCCAAGCTCTTCACCGACATCAACTTCCGGCACACTTCCAGAACTCACAATAAGGAGGCGGATGCTCTATCTAAGAGGGCCCTAAACGGTGAGGTTGGGAGACTCTCGGTCTACCATTGTGATAATGGGATCGAGAGATCCATATCCTACATTGATATCTTCGAATGATGTGGGCTGGCTCATAGCTATTGGTATGTTGACAGTTTAGTGATTGCTTGTTCCATTGTTGTTCCTTCTTGCCTATTTCTCCGCCTGGTTGGACTTGGTCCCTATGCTGATCGGCTGCAGCGTGACCATTTTTTTCGATTCCACAGCTAGAATGTTGCTTTTTTGGTCAAAAGCTCGTTGGAGCTCGCAATGTAAATGATTTTATATTTACAATATAATCTCGAGGAATTTTTTATTGGAAAAAAAAGGAGTTCATGAGATTAAATTGAAAGAACTCTTCTAATGTTTGACTTCATGATAAATAGAAATTATGTTTTTTCATTAAAAAAATTAAAAAATATATGTGAATAAAGGTATGATGTACATTTTTTTTTAAGTCCAAAATCCTCTTGTAATTTTTTATTTTTATTTTCCACCATTTCATAAATATAAATAAAATTTTATTTTATTTTTACTTTACTTTTATTTTTCCGTGATTCCACAAATATAATAAAAATGTTGTATTTTCATTAAAAAAAAAATAAAAAACATATCACACTACAGGTAAGGTATATATTTTTCAAGGAGTCCATGAAAATAAATTGAAAGACCTCTTCTCATGTTTTACTTTTATTTTACATGATTTCATTAATATAAATTTTTCATGATTCCATTAATAATTAGAATTTTATTTTTTCATAAATATAAATGGAAATGAAGTGTTTTTAGAATTTTATTTTTTCATAAATATAAATAGAAATTAAGTGTTTTCATGTTGTTATGAATTTTTTAAAATATTAGTAATAAATAATGGAGTTGTCTAAATATTGGATTTTTTGAACTTTTCACCCGAATCCAGTGAAACAAAATTTGGTGAAATCACCATTTTTTGTTGTTTAAATTGCATTTTTGAATGTATAAATGTATTCAACACCTTGAAAAACCTTCAGAACACTCCAATTATAGAGACTCAATCACCCAAATATGGAGTTCCAACAATTTTTGGTAGGATTTCAGTARAAATTGATGAAAACATATTCCTTAAAAACTCCAAAAAACACCACTABTCAAACATTTACTATTTATCCAGACATAAGCAAAACCATTAACATKAAAACAAAATTGAAACATGTGACTAAGTAGAAGAACTAGAATTGGATCTCGTAGCCTAACCAGAGCACAAATTGTCTATCAGATTGATCCTAGAACATTGATGATGAATGGGGGGCCATTCAAGGATTACGACAATATGACCTAGTTTTTCTTGGGCCTGCTGACATTGCTGAGGGTTGGGGTAGAGATCAATCAATAGGTTTACCTTTTGTTCCATCATTTCCAACTTGTACCATTGGTCTACCTCGCTGCAGATCTCAAAGATTAGTTGAAGGTGGTCCTCTGTCAACTGGGTAGTTCATGGCTCCGCCTCATAATTGTTGTTCTCCACACCACGTTGGGGATGCAAAGAAGGGACGTTAGAGTGGGATTTTAATAGGGGGGAGGGAGCTTTCTCATATTCCTTTTCCAAATGTTTGTTCCAAATCAAAGGCCTCGGTGGCTTCTCAACTTCTAGGACTCGTGCATCCTCAAGTTCAAACCATTCTACCATGCATCCCTAGACAATTTCATCTTCCAGAGTTGGCTTCAAATCTTGTCGATTTTCAGTTGGGGATAAATTGACTTGAGAGTCATGATCATGGGGCCTAGTACAACGAGACTAACATCCCTTGTCACTATGTGAAGACATTGGACTCCCTCATTGATCCCCAAATATTTTAAAAGAACAAGAACCCTTACGCACTCTAGCACACTCTTGGAGGATGATAAAAATGAAGAGGCAGACAATTTGGAGTGGGGAATTGGGCATGCAATAAACCAATGTAAGGAGAGTCTTAGAGGGCTCCCGAGCTAGACATGGGAGTGCGTGCAAATGTGATTTCACAACTCTCAACTCCATACAAAACACCTTACGTTTTTTCCTTCATGATCGAGCCATCTTAACTTCCAACACAAGCGGGTTGTAAATTCCTATATTGTCACCAATACTAGAAGCTAACGCACCAGGGTTCGCACGCAGTAGGTAGAAAGTCATCTTAATGGCTTTGGAGGGGAAGTTAAACCAAACTCTGACCACTTATGCACCTTGGATCTTGTACCTCCATGTGTCATAAACATCTCCTTTCCACATGTTTGTCACATGGATCCGTGTGGCACCCCATCTGAGGGATATTTATAAAAAAATTAACTATACAAATTTATAGAAATACATGATATAAAAAGTATATTATTATTACTTGAACTTATTGTATATAGATATAAACTATGTAAAGTATTTATAATAATAAGTAAAAATAATTTTTTTTCATTTTTCCATTATTCAGTGATAATAAATAGAAATATTTTTTATATCATGACATGTTTTTAAATTGTAATAAGGGTTTTGTGTCTTAGTGATATGGATCGTAATAACTCACCTAGATCGGGTCCCACATGACCATAGAGGCCAAGACAATGGAATAAATGGCAAGGAAGAGGGGCATTTTTCCCCCATGCAGGTCCACAATCCGGTATCCCATCACCTCACAGAGCAGGGTGCCTCAGTTTGATTTCTCTGCAGCATGGGAGAATGGAAGATTACCAATGCATGATGATCATTAAACAACTGAGAATGAAGGCGAGTACAATGAGTAGGTTCATTCGACGAGGGTTAGTGATGAAGCCATTTTTAGAAACAATTTATTCAGTTGGCCTCGTCCTCGCAGACATTATGCATACACGTGGGGGCAGGATGAAGCAAAAAGATAAAGGAAGGTTCAATTTCATTTTGTGGATCCTGATTATGTTGTATGTGTATGAGAACGAAAGCTTATAACGGTGGGATATGGAGATACAATGAGGTTTAGGTCACAAAAGTCTATTGGGTTTTTCCTGGTGTATCATGGCGCCCAAAAAGAGAGAGTTGGAGTTGAGTCCAGAGAAGAAAACATGGGAAACCCTTGTTGATGAGGAGACGACCATGAATTATCAATTCGACGTCGACCCATCTAATAAAGGGACCATGTAGGATTTGGAGGATGAAGTGAGGGCCAGGAGGGCTCATATTGAGGATGAGGCAATTGTTGGCCAGGTAGGGAACATTACCCCTCATGTGGGTTGCACCAGAAACAAAGATACAAAGTTTCAACCCATAGTGGAATTATATTGGCATGCAAAGGCAACAATGGCACAAGGAATGAAGCCTCGTAGGAGCAGGAGCTCATGAATTTTTCAGCAGAGGTTGGATGCTTTAGAATGTCAGTCAATTTTGTTGATCACCATGGTTTCTTGGCTCGTGAAGAAGCATGGAGGGGTTTTCCAGTTTTCCAAAAACAAGGATGGTCCTTCAAGTTCTGTGCCCCCTTTGCAACCATCACAATCTAGTAGTGCTCAACCCAATGGGGCTCCCTAGTTTCATGTGCTAGATGTGTGATGACCTTTTAATAGTTATGAGTCATTTTGGTATAGGTTTGTTATATTTTCTTAATTTTCACTATAACTCTGAAAATATTGTTTTAGACTGGTTAGGCATTTACTATAAGCATAAGTATTCTTTTGGCAGCTAGCCAAAGTTTTTTTTATGAACATCTAGATGTTACTATAACTAGATGATTATGGATGTATATAATGTCAATATATACACCAATTTGGTGTGGCTTAGTAGTGATCTTAAAAGTAAATTATTATTATTATTATTATTATTATTATTATAAATAGAAAATAAATGATTATGAATGTCTATAGTTTCAATATATAAATAGAAAATTTTATAGTTACTTAAAATATATAAAATATATATGAATAATAATAAGTTAGTTTAATTTAAATGTCTTAATTAAAAAGGATGGTAAAATTAAAAAAAAAATTAGCTCAAACAATGCTTAGACTTAAAGCAAGCTTATAAAATAATTCTAATTCATTGATTATAAAAAACAAAACTTTAGACTTAATAAAGTTTATGAAATATTTAAAATTCATTTATTATAAAAAAACAAAACTAAAAAACTTGTTAGATACCAACATTTATGTAATAAAAAATAAATAAAAAATTGATAACTATAATGATTTTTTTAAATATTCAAAAACAATATTATATGATTAAATAAAATGATTTATAAATTAATAAATAAATTGAATATTTTTAAATGAAAAAGATTCCATTTTCTTTTCAAAATTTCAATATAATAGCTAATAAAGAAAAAATATAACTTTCATTCCACACATTATCACTATTGAATATTGAATTATAAAAGAGGTATAATATATATTTTAAAATTTTTCCTCTTTTCCTTATAAAAAAGAATGTCATTTCAAAAATTCAAATTCATCTTATTATTAAATTACATATTTATTATATTAATAAATTACATATTTATTATATTAAAAATTATGTCGAGTGTTATTTATTTTTCCATTCACGGTATTACTGTTTCCTATCCAATATATATGTCATGGTAAGAGTATGATTTTTTTTTTTTTTATTATGATTATGCCGTCGTAAATAAAAATAACAATAAATAGATATTAGAAATATGATTATTTAATTAAAAAAATTAATATAACTAATTGTGATTAATCTTATTGAATAATTAATTGATTTTTTTTTTTTTTTAATAACTAATTTATTGGAAATATTGACCACTTCTCCATTTTTTCGGATCAGCCTATCGTCGAGTCCAGGTCTATAGCGTTGCAATTTTATCGGATATTACTTAACTAATATATATTTATATATATAATTTTTAATACTATACGCAGGGTTATCCTCACAGTAAGTTCCAATTTTATCGGGATATTAACTTATTCCTAAAATTTAATATATATCATTTTAATTAGTATCACATTTACACGATTGACTGAGCGACGATCACATATTGAAGTCATCTATGGGCTTTGGCTTTGCCCTATCACTGGAAAGGCCTTTGTCCATGTTGTGGAGAAACTAGATTACGATGTATGCAACGATCCCTCTACCTTCTTGCAGTGGAAAGGCCATTTTTCCATATTAAGGAGAAAGTTAGTAACGAGTCCATTTTTGGAAATAGTCGAGAAAGTCGGTAACGAATGTATGTAACGACCCCTTTTAGTATTTAACAATGGAAAAGCCATTTTGATCGCTTTACCTTCTACCAGTGGAAATGACATTTCTACATATTGTGGAGAAAGTTGGATATTGTGGAGAAAGTTGGTGACGGATATATATCTGTAGCTGAAAGGCACTTCCTGGAAATTCTTTCAGAAAGTGGTAACGACTGTATGAAACGATTCCTTTACCGTCTAGGAGTGGGAAGGCCATTTTTCCATATTGTCGAGAATGTCGGTGACTAATGTATCTCTACACTTTTTCTACAAATATACATATACATATTTACAATGAAATATTTTTTGAAAGATGGTGTATTCATGGACTCATCCTTCCCTTGGTATTGGAAGGAGTCTCAAAACTTCCTATCTCTAACAATGCCTCTAACACTGATGTTGAATATGACATTGAATCTGACGCAAAATCTGATATTGAATCCAAGAAACCATTAGACCAGATTATATGTCTTCCTAGTAACCTATATAACCTATCCTTGTGA
This sequence comes from Picea engelmannii, assembly GCA_009831015.1. Classification (NCBI taxonomy): domain Eukaryota; kingdom Viridiplantae; phylum Streptophyta; class Pinopsida; order Pinales; family Pinaceae; genus Picea; species Picea engelmannii. The sequence goes on along the minus strand of ML811870.1, from coordinate 191,250 downwards.
ACACCAAGCACTATGGTTGTATCTTAAGTAGCTTCCCTTGAATACACATGTACTTGGTCATTTTGCAATGTGACTGCATATCCTTCATCTTCAAAATATGAAACTAAGAGTATGTTTACTTTCAAGTCTGGAACATATAACATATGTTATATTCCCATAAATCCTCCTGAATCGAGCTTGAATCTTACATATCTATACCCTCTTATTGCTTTTTTGGTGTTAGTTCCAGATCCCACATAACAATTTGTGTCGATCTATGAGAAATTTAGGAATATTAATCTCATCCCTGTCATGTGGCGAGATGAGCCACTATCCACGAACCATTCCTCAATGTTTTCATATGTCACTCTATTAACAACAACCATTAAGAAGCATTTTTCTCGAATCTTTCAGCAAGAATATTAACTTCATCTAGGGTTGTTGCTTGTCTTATTGCAAGTTCCCTTACATCTTTCTTCTTCTTCTTCAGACATAAGTGTGGATAAAGTGTCCAACACTTCCCTATTTGATGTCCACTCTTACCAC
>ML811870.1:167461-186966 GCA_009831015.1 Picea engelmannii | reverse complement strand
AACTCTTATGTTATAAACAACATAGTCGAAGGAAATTGGCTACTAGCGAGCAACTTTCCACTCAATCGTAAGAAATTATGTATGGTTTCCATCCCATAACTACATTATGAGGCTAGCAAGGAAAAGGAAATGAGATATGGGCAATCAGATCACTCACCCAATCCAATTTATTTCCTCCTCAACCAAGCAATTCACCATAGAGAAACCCAGGTAACCATCAATCCATCCCAACTATGGCACCTCCTTCCACTGCCCCATGTAACGTAAGGAAAGTATTTCCCTTCTCCACTCAAGATTCCCTTAGAAATATTCTTCCTCTTCAATGCTCTTCAGTGTGTGTGGAAGGAGTCTAATTTGTTTTCTTCCTTCAATAAAACCCAACAAAGTTAAATATTGGCTCTTGAGCACTCAATGGGCATCAATCCATAGGGAATGGCAATGTTTTCTTATCAACCTAGCCTCTATTCTCCTTTGTATCATTCCATATCTATCCTTAGGTTCATAGCCTTCTCTTCCTTGGCTCTATTTAATTACTTAATGATTTCAATGGTTGCTAAGAATGAGCACTCCATGAAAATGATCATCAAAATGCATGGAGTGCATTGGGGTCAAATGGATAAATTGATGAATGAACTAATCAAGAATGATCAATTCTAATTTTCAAGAAGATAGTGCATGGAAAAAGAGATGGTTCAAATTTCCATGGGGTTTTTATTCATATGGGAATGGAGTATCTTACACTTGTCATGCATTATAATCAAACCCCACAACCTCATACTAGGGAAGGAATAATTTCCCACCAAACACCACATCCATTCAATGCTTGGTGATTGCATTTTTCAATAAGGAACATGGTAAAAAATGATTGGTGAAGGTTAGGCAACTTAGGAAACTTAGAATTAATTTTTAACCCCTTGGACCCGTTTTCCTCTTGCCCTCTAGTGGACTTATATCCCCTCTCATTATCTTAGAAGCTAATCGTGGACCTTTATATTAATTTCTGAAATAATATTTGCATATTTGGAGAATACCGTGACAAGTCTAACTCAAGGTATATAGAAAACATATTTATTGAAATACATGTCTAGACATTCATTGGTTAGGACTTGAACTTGAGCTTCACATATAAGGAATTCATACAAGATATTTTCATTATTTATACATGGGGTCATTTATCTAGGTTCATATGGATTGACTCTTGTTATTATAACCATTTAATTAAAATTCAATCCAAAGCATCCAAAGGGTTAAAACTAGGATATTACATGATCAAAATGAAAAAGCTTCCATCATTTTTCCTCAAAATTGATGTCTCAAAATATTTTGATAGATTTAGTTGGATATACATGTGCCTTATTCTCATCCATTTGGGAATTCACTCACACTTAATCTCCTAGATTGAAGAATGTTATTATTTGGTGGCTTTTGTTGTTCTTATAAATGGTTTTGCCTCTACCTTCTTCACTCCATCTTGGGGACTTTGCCAAGGTTATCCCCTCTCTCTACTTTTATTCCTTCTAGTGGTAGACAACCTTAGAATATGCATATTCAGAGATGAAGAGGTGGGTTGATAAGGGGGTTATGATTTTGGCTAATATGCACATAACCCATATTCTAATTGTATATGATCTCATGTCCTTTGGTGTAGGCATTGTACGAGAATCTAGAGAATACTTCAAAGCTTTAAAAAATTTCTTCTCTGCGAATTTTTATTAGCCAAAGGAAATCAATAACTAGTTTTCATCTTGTCTCACTAGTTAACAAAGCATCCATTTCATCCATTTCTAATTTTTTACCATTTAAGGCTCTAGTTCTAATCAAAAGTATTATTGAATCCATATAGCTTATTAAAGCCGTATTATCATCTATTTGAGACTTCACCCACCCTTATTGAAGAGTGCTATTATTTGGTGGCTTTTGTTGTTCTTATAAATGGTTTGGATTCTACCTTCTTCACTCCATCCCATCACTCCATCCTAGGGATTTTTCCAAGGTTCTCCCCTCTCATTGCTTTTATTCCTTCTAGTGGTAGACAACCTTACAAGATGCATATTTAGAGATAAAAAGGTGGGTTGATAAAGAGGGTTAGGATTTCATATAATATATACACAACTAGTTCTCATGTCCTTTGGTGTAGCCATTGTAAGGGAAGTTAGAGGACACTACAAAGTTTTAAGAAATTTATTCTCTTCTAATTGAAATGTTTATTATTCAAAGGAAATCAATAACTAGTTTTCCTCCTGTCATCCATTTCTAAGTTTCTACCATTTGAGGCTACTCCATTTGATGCTCAGTGCAAGTATACAGGATTATTTATAAAAGATAATGATTACAGAAGCATACATGGATGGCATTGGAAAAAGAAAAGATATGTAAAAAGGCATATCTTTGCAAAGATATGCATTGGAAAAAGGCCTACCAGCTACATACAACAACACTACCCATTTTCTGCATTTGGACAATTAGAAACGTGGTAACGCGGAAGGACCATTTTCCATATTGAGGAGAAAGTTGGTAACGCGGAAAAAACATTTTTCCATAACGAGGAGAAAGTTGGTAACGATTGTATGTTTGTAGTGGCAAGGCACTTTTTGGAAGGTGTGGAGAAAGTCCGTCAGTAACGTATGTAACGATTCCTTTACCTTCTAACAATGGAAAGACCTTTTTTCCATTTCTATCCCTTTAGCTTCTACTATGGAAATTATATTTTCACATATTGTCGTACGTACGCCAAGAAAGTTGGTGACGGATGTATATCTGTAGCGGAAAGGCACTTTCTTTTGGAAATTCTAGAGAAAGTGGTAACTACGGTATGAAACGATTCCTTTACCTTTTGCCAGTGGGAAGGCCATTTTTCCAGATTGTCGAGAATGTCGGTGACGAATGTATCTCTACACTTCTTCGAAATTGTGGAGAAAGTGGCTAAAGAATGTGTATATATATAGACAGTATCTAAGGAACGTTATGATTTAGTATACTTGAGGCTAAAGACGTGGATGACCAAACTCTGAAGTACGTGACGCAAGTGATTGCCCTGAGCCTGACGAGTGAATCGAAATCTTCAGAGCAAAGATGGAGCAAGTTGTTGTTAGCGGGCTTACAGAAAACTTGGCTTCTATTGTAGCTGAAAAACTTTTCCAAGAGGTATCTCTCGTCACTAACTTCAGAAATGATTTTGAATTCATTTGTGAGGAGGTTAATTCTATTAAATGCATTTTGAACGACGCGAGAGGAAAGGCGACATCCAATTCCATTACCCACTGGCTCAACAAACTTCAGGATTTTCTCTATGATGATGTGGACATAGTAGAGGGATGTGAGGATCGCAAGTTTCATTTTCGCAACTTAATTTTCCGCCTTCGGATGGGCTGTAAGATTAAGATATTGAAAGAGAGAATTAACATATCTCAAATATGCGACGTGCGTACTTGTTGCGGATGCTTGCGCTCAACCATTCAATGCATATGAATATTTAGAAGGACATGACAGCAGAAGAAAATCCAGTGGTCTACTTAACAAATCTCAAGTACACACGTTTGGCATGGAGAAATCTCAAGTACACACGTTTGGCATGGAGCAATACATCGATGTCATTAGTCAATGGATATTGAAAGACAGATTCAGAGTCATTGCTGTTGTTGGCATGGGAGGTCTCGACAAAACACTTGTGCTTCAACGTGTCTTCAGTAGCCAAAGGGTCCGGGACCGTTTCGATCATCTAGTTTGGCTAGCAGTTTCGCCAAAATTTTTGGTTAAACAACTACTTTTGGTTTCGGGCAAGCAGCTGAAACTTGCTGAGGAAGATGATCAAGGTTATAAGATGAACGAGCTTAGCGAAGAGGAGCTCAGGGACAAAATTAATAAACATTTGAAAGGTAAGAATAAAAATCAAGAAAAAAAACGTTGTTTATTTGTTCTAGATGATGTGTGGGACAAAGATGCTCTTGAAAAGATCGGTTTGCAGTTGCCAATGAATAGCAAAAATAATATTGTGGTGACCACCAGGGACAACACAGTTGCAGAGGCTATGGGAGCTCACCACAGTCACCATATGAAATTTTTGTCCCACGATAACAACTGGAAATTGTTTTGTTTTCATGCTAATTTTCCTAATCATCCACTCACATGGAAAGGTTGTTGAGCGAATTCCGTCGGTCGGAAAAAATGGAAAGACACGTCGTATCGTTTCATTTCGCGCCAAATTGTATAAATAGGCTTTCGGCCAAACACATTTAACACAATTCATCAGATGGACAGACATATACAAGCTCGAGGATAGGGATTTCAAAGCATTTCTATTACTAATTGTAGTTGTATTCTTTTCTTTCTTTATTTCTTCCCTCTGTTCCATAGGCTTAATCAGAGGATCGATATCGATATATGATGGTTTTCTAGAGCACTTAAACAAAGTTTCAAATCATCTTTTTGGTTTTTGTTGAATAAGGTAATTGATGTTTGTTCAAGTTTTTATTGGAATAACAATTTATATGTTGAAAGATAAATGTTGAGCATTTTTTCAAGGTGAAGTCTTTGTTGTACATATCTTTTATAGATAACTATAAAAGTCATGGAAAACAAAAGTTTGCGCAAGAGAAAATTTGATCGCACTCGAGATGATACTCGCAAAATCGAACAAAGGAAAGAGCTTTATCGGAGAAGGAAACAAGAACGTGCAAATATTGAAGAAAGAAATGATGATAATGTCAATAGATATTTTCGACAAGAAGAAGTTCAACCAGGTATGCATGCACATATGATGATCGAGCACACGACAGACATTTGGACTGCATTCAGAAAGTACAGAATTCAAAGTATATAATTCAAATTTAAAATATTGTAAATAATATTATTGATTGTAATTACAATTTGATGTTTTTCAAAAAACATAAATAGATTGTCTCATAATGTCGAAGAAGTCATTGAAACCGAAATTGAAACAGAAGGCGTTGAAACCGAAATTGAAGCAGAAGACATTGAAACCGAAATTGAAGCAGAAGACGAATCACCTATAGGTATGTACATAAATTTAGATTAATACAAGATGAACACTCAAGTATATATAATTTAGTGAATTTGTGTTCGGGTTATGTTTTTTAATATAAAATTTTAATTGAAATATGCAGGAGAATCTATCAACATTGATGATGAAATATTAGAAAATGTTGATACTGACAAATTTGGGAAGAAAAAAACTAAGCATTATATAAGATATCGAACTAATAATATGTATAATATTTTTTTCAAAGATGAATCAGTAATAGTACAAACTCAACTTTTACTTTGTATAATGAAGTCAAGAAAGTTAAAAGAAGTTACATCATTATTGGGTATTCAAAAGTCGACAAAGGATACAAAGGTGAAACAAAATGTCTTTAACAATATAAATAGTGTATTAAAAGCTTTTGGAAAATCTCGAAAAGAAGATGTCTGTGTTGCATGTAGAACGTTACAAACAACAATTATTTCAGGGAGCAATATAAAAGATCGTTTGACACGACACATGGCAAAAACGATGGGAACGTCAAGAAAAGCATTGCACAAACATAGAAAATTTTGATTGCAAAGGGGGTCCAAGGCATTGAAAAATATTTCTAAGTTTCCTAACCTTCACCAATCATTTTTTTACCATGTTCCTTATTGAAAACCACAATCACCAAGCATTGAATGGATGTGGTGTTTGGTGGGAAATTCTTCCTTCCCTAATATGAGGTTTTGGGGGTTGAGTATAATACATGAGAAGTGTAAGATACTCCATCCCCACATGAATAAAAAACCCCATGGAAATTTGAGCCATCTCTTTTTCCATGCACAATCTTCTTGAAAATTAAAATTGAACATTCCTCATTAGTTCATTCATCCATTTAGCCATTTGACCCCAATGCACTCCATGCATTTTGATGATCATTTTCATGGAGTGCTCATTCTTAACAACCATTGAAACCAGTAAGTGATTAAATAGAGCCAAGGAAGAGAAGGCTATGAACCTAAGGAGAGAGATGGATACTTCTTAATTTAGCCAAGGAATTATGTTAAGAGGTAATTATGTTAGCCAAGGAAGAGGTAATTTAATTGGGAAACAAATTGATAATTACCTCTTAATTTATTTCTTCTATTTTATTTATTTATTTTGTTTGCTTGTAATGGAAATTCCTTGGATTTGACATAAATAATATGTGAAGCTCTAGGAACAATATCATTATTCATTTATAAACATTTTTCTCAATCACCATTACAGTTGAACATTTTCAAAAATGAGATTGAAGAAATATTATTAACCAAGTGTTGAAATAATATCATTTGATGTTTATTTTTATGCATTTAGAGGCCGAGTTGATGTGTATTTTTATGCATATAGGGGTCTTTCCTTCCTTTAACCTTGAACAAAGTTGAAACTTCTTTAGGTGGAGACCCAAGGAAATAATATCTTTATGAAACTTATAAATTCTTAGTAGCATAAAAGCCCTATGTTGACTCTTAAACATTGGAAGTTTTTTCTTCCTTAAATTTTGAGGATACCTAAACAAATTTCACGTTAAACCAACCCTAAAATTAATATTTTTTCATGAAACTCTCAAAATAATATCTTTCCATATTAAACCAACACTCAAAATAATATATTTCCATCAAACTCTCAAAATAATATATTTCCATATGCACGTGATATTTCTGTATTAAACCAACCCTCCAAATAATATCTTTCCATCAAACTCTCAAAATAATATCTTTTCATATCCACATGATTGCATGGAAGCACTAGGATTTTATCCATTTGCAATGTCTCTCTATTTTCTTTTTTTTTTAAATGTTATATATATTTTAATATGAGAAGCCTTGCTCTTTAATTCATCTTTGAATATAGCTTCATAATAGAAGCAAGGAAAGAAATGTAGGCTTTTAAGTTTGGGAGTGGACTTTAGTGGTCTTTTTTATTTTTTTGTTGATGTGCTTTATTTTATTTGTTTTTTATATGATCCATCTTTCTAGTTCCATTAAATAGAATGGAAATAAATTATATATAATCATATTTTGTTAGATAGTTAAGGAAGATGAAATATTGTAAACATCAATCTTCTAATAATTGATGGACTCTTTGGTGTGAAAATTGTGTAGTAGTGTATATATAATCATATTTTGTTAGATAGTTAAGGAAGACGAAATATTGTAAACATCAATCTTCTAATAGTTGATGGACTCTTTGGTGTGAAAATTGTGTAGTAGTGTAGGAAGCAACTGATAATTACTAGAGTAGGAAGACGGTATCTAATATTCCATATATTTCTAGAAATAAGAACATCCTTGCAAAAAAAAAAATGGAATCACTAACTAAAATCTTTAACATAATCTTCAATATTGAAGAGTTACCTTCTTATCAAAACTTTATTTTTGAAAATCACACTTTTAGACATAACATTTTTTTAAGGGTAATATGTACACCATAAAAGTAAAAAAAATGGTTTGAGGAGTAAAAATGAATTGAAATTCCAACCCTAGTTAGAATTGATGACGGTTCGATTGAAAAAGCTGGCATCAACGAAGAACGTGGCAGGACCCAGAGGAGAAAATATGAGACGTCAAATCCACGTCGAGGAAGGACGTGGCAGGATCAGGACGAGAGGGTTTGAGACATCAAATCCTAAAGTCCGCTTATATAAGAGGAAATTGGAAATTTGGAAATGCCTCAAGTACGTAGTTATTAGTCCCTGCCAAAGGCTTGGGACTATAGCGATGAGTTGCTCATTGACTCTCTATTAGTTTATAGTTGACTTCAAATTTTTGTTTTATATCAAATGTGTAACATAGGAAATCAAAATATATATATTTTTTAATAATAAAATAATATATTTTTCTCAAATTTGATTGGCTGATATATTTGATGTGTTATTGCAAGCTTCACGTAAATCAATGTATAAGTTTAACAAGGAAAGCTTGTATTTATTAGAGCCTATTGTACTGCACTGCAAAAGTCTTATCTCTAGCATGTGCTGGAGAGACTGGGATTTAGTTTGACCAGAGTGGGATTTAATTCAGAATTCGAGAGGTCTCTGACACGCCACAAGGCAGTAGCCTTAGACACCGTACCTGAGCTTGTCCTAAGCGCTTTGCAGTGCGATCTGGTTCTCACTTTCTTGGACTGAGGTTGCTGGGCATCCTGTCTTTTCCGAGCTCGCTATTACAGAGAGAAAGGCAGGGCTCGGGCCAGAGTACCTCACTCAGTTCTCTGATAAAAAATTTCTTCCTGATCGAACAGTGTAGAAGGAAGCGCCACTATTCAAACACTATGCAGGAGGACAGGATCCAATTGCATGGACCTGTCATCATTAGTTACAGGTTTTCTAATAACTCTGTAGTTTACTCGTTTTCTTGTAATTGAAATGAAATTTAAATATCATTGTTGTTAGAATATTCAGTGAAGTTATGGGAGATGGACTGTTATGTCACCAGGGCCGAGCTGCTGCACGAACAAGTCGAGGTTGGCATACTACAACAAATATGATGTGCAGTCCACATCCACAAAGAACCTCGCACAAATGGCCCAGTGTAAGTCCTGCTTTTGAATATACGACCAGCGATTGTTTTTTTAAAGTCCATGGAACTTCTGAGCAGGCACTGTTATGATCTAAATCATTAAATGGTCTTGCAGTGCTGCGCTCAGGCAGATTTGGAAAATACGATTACGGGTTACTTGGAAATTTAGCGAACTATTGGACCATCACCCCTCCCTCTTACGATCTGTCTGCTATCCCAAAGCACTTACCATTTTTTTTAGCGCACGGAGGAAGGGATATGGTGGCAGACTGGGTTACTATGTGGACGAAATCGTTGCCGAGCACTTGGCATTGATAGAGGGTTTGATGGCGGCCTTGGAGCAGGGCGTGACTCGAATTCATGCTTTTACGGGTTCTGAAGTACTGTATAATCAGGTGGCTCGGGGAAGGAGCTTGGAGAACCAGTTGCTGTGGGCTGTTAGGGAACGATTTCTCGACTACGTGCGCAGGCTGGATGATTTTATGCTCACATTTAATGCTGACAGTGCTGATGGCAAAACTGTAATGTTTATGGCGAGGGAAACAATATATCCGATTTCAATTCCAAGGAGTGTTGTAGCTTTGCATGCAGAGTATGATGAGGAGGATGAAAATGATGGAGTCTTGTCCTGTGGCCTAGGACAGAAGAGACAGAGAAGCTATAGGCAGGGCCGCTTCCATGCCCCCGCTTGGTATATATCTTTCATTATCCCCTGCTTTCCCCATTGTTTGAAATATTTGACTGTAACCGTTAAGTCTCTTTATGGTATTTTACCCAACACCCTGACCAAGTTTCATTTTTATGGGTCGTTCTGGCACGTTGAATATCCATGGGATCACCGGGAGGTTGGAGTTGAACTTATGCCGCAGAGAGTTCATGACCCTCCTCTTGTTCTCCTTAAGCCTAACCTTTTATTGTTGGTTGGGCTGTGGTCTAACGATAAACCAACGGGAGTTTCTGTTTGGGTTTTATCTGGCAATCCAGACTAATGATTCCATTAGTCTATCACTGAATCTACTCTGTGATTATGACCAGTATTAATCTAGGGGCACAATACCTAACTAACTATTAATCACCATACAAGTCCGTGATTTCAGTGCTAGGGGCACACAACTGTCAAGCTTATCGATCACATTACCCACCTTTACAAAACCATGAAGAAAACTAATTACAGGCAGCTCGGATTGAAGAAGGAATCCAAATGAAACAATATTGTTTTCTTTTTCTGGCTAATTTAATGACAGCCAAATGAAACCCTACACTTTTCTTATGGTAGATTTAATGACGAAGAACTCAAATGAAAACCTAGATCTTTTTTGGCAATTTAATGACAAAGAAGCCAAATATTACCCTAGATATTCTTGTTCTGGTGTAAAATTGGGATCAAAGCTAATTGAATAAGCCAGAGTAAAATCTAAAGAAAATAAATTGTTGTTTCATGGTTAGAGGGAAAAGGCAACCGTCATACCTTTTTATCTGCGAATTGCAGAATCTCCAAAGGCTTTCCTTCGACCTTCTGATAGATGGGGTTAACAAAAAACTTAACAGCTCCCTCCATAGCATAAACCAACTAAATGTTAAGCTGGAATACAGAATCACCATAATATATTCATTCATATGGTGATTATATTAGCCAACAACTTATTCTCTACTACCTATGAAGGTTAATAATATATGTTATATTATCTTAGAATAATATAACTCAGGATATTATATTATTATATAATATAAATAGCTATATAGTAATATTTCGTTATCTATATTATTCATTCATATGGTGAAAATTTACATTTCCTCTCCTACTATGTCATGCTTTTCTTTTCATATCATCTCATGTTTATTCCTTCTTAAAAGCTACAAAAGTACATAAACTATTGTTGTTCAAGTAGTTACAACCATACATCAACAAATATGGTGATACTTTAGCACTTAYTRTTTTYCTCTACTHGYATATGTATTCTCYTTTAATTCTATTTGTATCCATTATATTTTACTTAATGAAATYYTTCATTGYTYTTTTCCTWWTTGKTTTTTCAATTCCCTTGTACTTCCATTGTTTTTACAAAATATCAAAGGTATGGCATATGTGTTATGTACTTCCATTGTACTTCTGCATTTAGTTATACTAAGTTTCATTGTTCACCATGTATTTCCCAACTAACTCGGCAGGGACTGCGTTGCCATGCAACCCTTGTTAAAAAATCAACTAAGTAGAAACTTATCAATTTCACCGAAACTATGCAGCTCAACATTATTCACAAATAAATAATTTTATATATTTCATGATAATTTATATTTAAAAGGATCAAATTTCACGGAAACCATCCAGCTCAACATCATTCACAGATAAATAATTTATATATTTCTTTTTAATTTATATTTTAAACTAGCAAATTTTAATACAATTATCGAATATTTGTTTTTAAATAAAAAAGTGTGTTCGACTACAAATATCGAATGCCTTATTTTCCACGATCCTATGAAAATATATAGAAATGATGCTTGTCGCGTTCCCACGATAGTCCCATTATTTTATGAAAATATATAGAAATGATCCTTTTTTATGTTTTCATAGTATAAATAAAATTTAAAATCAACAAACTGAGTTTATAAAAAAGCCCTTTTCGTGTTAAAAAAAATACATAAAATTTTGAAAAAAATAATAAATAATAAATATTAAAATACATGTTATAATAAAGTACGGTACACTTTCTCCATGATTCCATGACATTAACATGGAATACCTCTTCTTTATTTTCCCATGATTTCATGATTATAAGTAAATAGAAATGATGTATTTTTATTAAAAAAAAATTAAAAATATGTTATAATAAAGATAAGATTGATCCGGATTTATGTAGGAACATAATGAAATATAGAAATACATTTAAAAGCAGAGATGCAGCAGAAATAAGATGTCATTTCATTAATAATAAATGATTGAAATATGCTTACAGATAGAATGGAAATAACTAACAAGGGCATTGGTAGCTTATCTCTGAGAAGAGATGTGGCGGCTATTGGTCTCTAAGCTCTGTTACAATGAGGCTCGAAGGCCTATTATTATTGAGAAACAATGGAAAACCCTAAACATCCAAAGACCTAACCCTAGGAGATGAAATGCTAAGACTATGGGCCTTGTTTGGGTAAATTGGTACATCAACTTCTCGGGAACGTAACTTTGGCATACGATCTCTGTTTGACGCGCTCAATACTTCGCTAGAAAGATCTATACGAGGACTACAACTTTTGAGTGAGCAACATCCAACGTCGTTCCATGTTGCTCCTCGTTTTCTCAAAAAACGTCGTTTAGGGCCTCAAAATGGCTCCGGAAGTTCATGACCTGAAAAACTGCTAAAAATAGTAAACTGTGCGGAAACTGAAAAATGAAAGAAGCAATGGTGGGGGTCCAAGTGGAATAGGTGGGTGGCCACCAATATCAACCTGGATCATTCCTCCCCCCTTAGGATGAAATGGTCCCCATTGCATTGAATTCCTCCATGAGATGAGGAAACTTCTGTTGAACTTGGTCCCTGGTGAGCCACTTGCCTTGGTGGAGGAGTTGGCATGCTTTGACAACTCGATATAGAAGTATCATTTGTTGTCGGGTGCACTTGATCTGTGTATCCATGATCTGATCAGTTGTGGCTTGTTCCATGCAGTATGGATTTAACTCTGTTGCTGTGAGTTGTTCTACCATGTCGGGCGTGTCTAGTAGAGGTGGAAAGTAGGGCCGAAGGCGGTCCACAATGAACACTGGGTGCAGTCCAAGGAATGGTGGAATGATGAGCTCAAAGACATTGTCCCCTACAGCCTTGGCGATGGTGTGCGACCCATATCAGAGTGGGTGAAGATTGCGGTGGGGTCCAGTGAGGCACTCCTTTTGCAAATGTAGCCACACTTTGTCACCCACCTGGAAGTTGTGTGGCACCTGATGTTGATCATGTCGTTGCTTTTACTTAACATTGGCTCTGTCCAAGATGTCATGAACCTGTTGGCGGATGTGTTGAATGCGCTTAATGAAGTTGTTTTCCTTGTTATCCTCAGACTGGACATGATTTGAATCTTCTTGAGTAGCCACAAATGGCATGGCTACGTCAATGGGGCATAGTGGCTGGAATCCCAAGCCCACCTGAAAGGGGCTGTGGTTGGTTGATCTATGGAGAGCCTAGTTGTAGATTTGTTGTGCATAAGGGGAGGCTCTCATCCCATGTGCGTGGATGCTTTGAGTTGTACATGCACAGAATGTGTGCAATCATCCAGTTGACGACCTCTGTCTGGCCATCAGTTTGTGGATGGAAGGATGTGGACTTGGTAAGCTTGGTGTCCAGCATTGACCAGAGGTTGGACCAAAATGTACTGAGGAACCTGATGTCTCGATATGAGATGATAGACTGTGGGATCCCAAAGTGTAGCCAGACTCATGCAAAGAATATTTTAGCAGTGGCTTCTGCTGTGATGTTTTTCTTGCAGGCCATCATAATGGACATCTTCGAGAATCTGTCGACGACCACAAAAACAAAGTCATTTCCATGCTTAGTAGCAGGAAGGCCCGACATGTAATCCATAGAGATGGATTCCCAAGGTCAACTAGGGGTAGGAAGCGGAGTATAGAGGCCTTGCTTCTTGATGGTCGATTTGGCAATGTCGCAAGCATTGGAGGAATTGATGTGCTTCTCGACATCCCGTTGAAGGTTCGGCTAATAGAAATAATTTTGCAGTACTGCCATGGTTTTCTTGACCCCAAAATGCCCAACGACCCGACTATAGTGCGCTTCCCAAATCATCTTGGCACGCTCGCTTGAAGGAACACAAAGGTGTCCCAGGTGACATAGTAGGGCATCCTGGAGGTGAAAATTGGGAACTTGCTTACCCTCCAAGAGTGTATTGTATGTGTGGCCGAATTCTGGATCACTTGTGTAGAGAAGCAGCCAATCAGAAGTCTTGTGCCCACAAGAGTTTAGCACAGTGGTTAGCGCCACAATGGGTGGTCGGTTGAGGCAGTCTGCAACATTATTGGTGTTGTCTTTCTTGTACTTAATGTTCAAATGAAACTGTTGCAGGTATGTGGACCACTTATGATGGCGAGTGTTTTGCAACTTCCCTTGTGTCTGTATGAATTTCAAGGGTCGATGGTCTGTGTGGATGACTGTTTCCTTTCCCAAAATGTAATTCTTCCATTGCCAGCAAGCCTACACAATGGAATACATCTCTTTGTCATAAGTGGGATACTTCCGGACTGTGTCGAAAAGTGTCTCACTGTGATACACCACGAGATGCCCATGTTGAGTAAGGACTGCCCCAATAGCATAGTTAGAGGCATCTGTCTCGATCTCAAATGGTTGTTGCAAGTCTGGTAATGTGAGCACTGGTGTAGAGTAGAGGCGATGCTTCAAATCCCCGAACGCCTTCTGTTGAGATTCAGGCCAAAATAATTTTTCTTTTGCTCCTCCCTTGTTGACTTGACTCAAGGTCCAAGTGATATGAGAGAATCCCAACACGAACCTACGGTAGAAGTTGGAAAGACCCAAAAAGTTGCGGAGCTCTGTTAGGGTGGTGCCAAAAGTGCATTTCTTCAGATTGGCACACAACTTTTGTTGCCGCAGTGTTTGGAGGACCTGTCGGATGTGGTGGAGGTGCTCTTCCCAAGTCTGGCTGAAGATCAGAATGTCATCCAAGTACACCACTACAAATGAGTTGGTGAATGGCCGCAAGATGTCTTCCATTAGCCTCATGAAGGTTGCAGGGGCATTCGTCAACCCAAAAGGCATGACTAACCATTCAAAAATGCCCTCCTTGGATTTGAAGGAAATTTTCCACACATCAGAGGGTTCGATTGGTACTTGGTGATACCCAGACTTCAAGTCGATCTTGCTAAAATATTTTCCCCCCTTGAGTTGGTCCAGAAGTTCATCAATCTATGGGATCAGGTACCTATTCCAGACAATGATCTTGTTCAGTGTTCGATAGTCAATGAAGAGTCTCCAAGTCCCATCCTTGTTCTACACCAACACGATCGAGCTCCGGCGATGAACTCAGTCGGATGTGACATTTCTGCAACAACTCCTGAATCTGCCTCTTGATTTCGTCATTCTCCATAACAGAGAATCGATAGATTGGTCCATTGGGCAGAAACACACCTGGGGTCAGATCGATGGGGTGCTTGACCTGCCAATGTAGAGGCACCCCTGCGGGGGAGATGAAGATGTCCTCTTAATCCTCCATGACCTTATCCATCTGTTTTTGTCGTGCAGAGGGGCCCTATATAGAAGTCATGGCCACAGTCTTCTTCTTTCCCTGAGGGTGGATCATCAGGAAAACAAATTTCCTGGGTTTGGAAATGAGCTTGCTGCATTGCTTTGTAGTAACCAAAGAGATGGTGGTAGGTGATGCTATCTCCGATATCTTGTACAACTTATTGCCCAAATTGATAATAGCAGCATGAGGCCTAGACTCATACACAGCATGTCACTTCCATGAGTACAGTTGGCCTAATAATACATCAGAAACATCAAGAGGAGAAATTTCACACAATACCTCATCCGTGAAGGGATTGATGTTGTAGGGAAGGCGACATTGTTGGTTGACACAGAGGTCCCGTCCTTGGTGCAACCACCCGATGGTGTATGGTTGCGAGTGTGTTGTGGTCGGCAAGCCCAACCGCTTCACGACCTCTACCGAGATGAGGTTCTTATGGCTCCCGTTGTCGACAATGAACTTCAATGGTGAACCCTTTACCCACATCTTGGAATGGAAGAGACGCTCTGCATCTTCTATTATTCTGGTTCCTCCTTCTAGATCTTTGTGGTGGCAACGATGGCCTTGGGCTCCGCATCGATAATATGCTTCCCCCTGTCATTCCCCTTGTCATGTTTTGGTTCAGAGTCGGAGCATGCATCCGATTCAGAAGACTTCAACTCGGCTACCAGTGACTTCTTGGCCTGACACTCACTTGTTTTGTGGGTGGAGATCTCATGGAACTCACACCACTTCCCTGTGTCCTTTTTTGGCTTCGTGGTGTTGTTCTTTGCTTGCGGCTTTGGCGGGTTTTCCTGGGCCGCACCGCCTTGGCTTGGTCCTTTATTCTGTGTTTTGGGGGTACCTTTCCCTTGCTTCTGATTCATAGACCCAAAGTCTCGCTTCTTTTGTTTGAACTTCTGCTCAATCTTGGCAGCATAGCGGTAAGTGAGGAGATGTCGAGTAACTCCATTTCCTCCTGAATGTATTTGTCCAGTCAACTGCGGTACTTTAACACCAAATTTTTCTCTGAATATTTGATACCCAACTTTGTGCATAGGGTATGAAACATATTTGTCAACTCATGCACATCTTGGTCCCTTTTCTGTCACAACGTACTCCATTGTATGTATTTGTCCTCATAACTCCCCACGGGATAATATTGTTCCTTGATGGCGTCTTGGAAAGAATTCCAAGTGGGTGCGATCGAGAACATAGAGGGTTCCCCCTCGCCCTATTGATCCTAGTAGGTTTTCCATCAATCCTTGACATGGGGGGTGGCTTTGAGGAGTGCAAAAATAATCCTTTCTCGGTCGAAAAAGTCATGAACCAAGAAATATCCTTTTAATAGATTCAACCATCTATCTACGACATCTGCATACATTTGACCCTCAAATATGGGAATGCCAAAGTTTACTTATACCTTAAAAGGAGTGGCGCCTCTAGAGTGGCTATTGGATGTAGATGTGCCGCTAATGGGCATCTGTTGAAGGATCGGGGCAAAGTTGTCCATCATTGTGTTCCTTTATTTCTCAAGGGCCTCCTAGAGAAAAATTTTGATAGGATCTCCTGCTCCCTCATCTTTCTTTTCTTCCCCCATGGGCGGTCGTCGGGGTTTGCGAGGCTGATCTTGCAAAGGTTCAACCAGATCTAGCCCTAACTCCTTATACCTCGACCTCATTGGGGACATGCAAAGAAGGATTGAGAATGAGCAGACCCCTCTGATACCACTGATCCAGATTTATGTAGGAACACAATGAAATACATAAATACACATAAACGCAGAGATGTAGCGGAAATAAGACTTCATTTCATTAATAACAAATGAGTGAAATATGCCTACAGACAGAATGGAAATAACTAGCTAGGGTGCTGGTAGCTTATCTCTGAGAAGAGATGTGGCGGCTACTGGCCTCTGAACTTTGTTACAATGAGGCTCGAAGGCCTATTATTATTAAGAAATAATGGAAAACCCTAAACATCCAAAGACCCAACCCTAGGAGATGAAACACCAAGACTATGGGCCATGTTTGGGTAAATTGGTACATCAACTTCCCGGGGACGTAACTTTGGCATATGATCTCCGTTTGACGTGCTCAATGCCTCGCTAGAAAGATCTATATGAGGACTAAAACTTTTGGGTGAGAAACATCAAACATTATTCCATGTTGCTCCCCGTTTTCCCAAAAAACATCATTTAGGGACTCAAAACGGCTTTGGAAGTTCATAACCCGAAAAACTGCTAAAAATAGTATACTGTGCGGAAACTAAAAAACTGAAAGAAGCAATGGTGGGGGCCAAAGTGGAATAGGTGGGTGGCCACCAATATCCACCTAGATAAAGGATACACATTTTTCCACTAATCCATGAGAAACTATGTTATAATAAAGGTGGGGTACACATTTTTCCAAAGAGTCCACGAGATTAAGTTGAAAAACCTCTTCGTATGTTTTAATTTATTTTTTCAACAATTCAATGAATATAAATAGAAATGATATATTTTCATTAAAAATTAAAAAACATATTGTAATAAAAGTATGGTATATTTTTTTTGGAGGAGTCCATGAAAATTAGTTGAATTAATTAATTTATTTTAATAATTTTATAAATAGAATTTTATTTTGTTTTTATTTTCCATAGAAATATAATGATGTATTTTCATTTAAAAGAAAAAAAAAATACATTACACCAATTTTTTTGGGAGATCATTAAAATAAGTTGAAAGACCTCTTCTCATGTCTTATTTTTATTTTCCATGATTCCATTAATATAAATATAATTCTATTTTTTTATAAATAAAAATGAAGTATTTTCTTCTTGTTATAATTTTTTTAAATATGACATTGGGCCTAATGGTGGCCCTAAGTTGGGTTTTGTATGGTGTATCATAGTGTTTATAAAGATAAAGGTGGAGTTGAGTCTAGTGGAGAAAACACAGACAACCCTTGTTACTTAGGAGGTGTCCGGTAGACTCATCTGGTAAAGAGACCATGTAGGATTTGGAGGCTGAGGTGAAGGCTCGAAGGGTGGCCACGAGGGCTCATATTTAGGAAGAGGGATTTGGTAGCCAGGTAGGAAATATTATCCCTGATTTGGGTTGCACCAGAAACAGAGATACAAAGTTTCATTGCAGGATAGAATTATATTGACATGTAAAGGAAATGGTGGTGCATGGAATGATGTCCCAGGAGCAGGAGCTCACCAGAGGTTGGATGTTGTGGAACGTCAGTCAAGTCTGTTGATTACTATGGTTTTGTGGATCGTGAAGAAGCATGGAGGGGTTTTCAAAATTTTCAAAAACAAGGATGTTCCTTCAATCTCTTATTATGGTTTTGTGGCTTGTGAAGAAGCATGGAGGGGTTTTCCATTTTTTCAAAAAAAGGATGCTCCTTCAATCTTTATGGGAGGGGTTTTCCAATTTTTCAAAAACAAGGACGCTCCTTCAATATTTATGCCCCCCTTGTAGGTGTAGAAATGTGTTGATGATGAGCCTAATTGGGCTCCCTAGGTTCATTTGCTAAATGTGTGATGGCCTTTTAATAATTATGAGTCATTTTGTTATGGGTTTGTAATATTTTCTTAGTTCGTTGTAGCTATCGAAATACTGTTTTAGACTAGCTAGACATTTACTATAAGCATAAGTATGATAGTTTCAGTTTTTTTTTACAACTAGCCTAGTTTCCCTTTACTTAGGCCAACAAACTTTCATTTTTTTATGAACATTTGGAGGCTACTATAGCTAGATGGTTATGGATGTATATACTTTCAATATATAAAAGCTTTGTCTAAACATTCTTCCTTTTCAACTTTCTCACCTCAATTTAGAAAAATAAATCTGGATGAAATCATTATTTTTTATTGTTTAAATTGCATTTTTTAATGTATAAACTGATTTAGATCTCTTATTAAAAAAATAATAAAAAATATTAAAATTTTAAAAAATAATTGATAATTAAAAAAAACCATTTATATTAAAAAAAAAAAAATTATTTTTTAATTTTAAAAAATAATTAGTAACTAAAAATATTTAAAAAAAAAAATCAAAATCAATATTATTATTAAATAAAAAATAATTTATAAATAAATAAAATAAAATAAAATAATTTTTTAGATAAAATAAAATTCATTTCCTTTTCTAAATTTCATTATAATAATTAATAAATAAAACTTATAACTTTCATTTCACACATAAAAGTCAATATCACTATTGAATTATGAAAGAGATATAATATTTATTTTTTTAAATTGCTCTTTTCCATATCACCAAACAATCTAATTTCAAAAAATCAAATTTATTTTTATTATTAAATTACATATTTATTATATTAAAAATTATGATATTTATTTTTCCATTCAGGGTATTGGGTATTAATGTTTCCTTATCCAATCTATTTGTAGAGTAAGAATAAGATATATATTTTTTAATATTTATGATTATAATTAAAAATAATAATAGAGGAAATTTTGATCAAATCTTTAATTTTTGTTGTTTAAATTGTATTTGTGAATGTATAAATAGATTCGGCATGCTCAAAAACTTTTGCAACATTTTAATTATACAAACTTAACAATTCAAATTTACAGATCCAACTATTTCTCACAAAAACAAAAAAATACCAAAACAATCAAAAAAATGAAATGTTTACACTAAAAAAACAAAACCCAAAAATTAATAGTTTAATTTTTCAAATAACTAATTTATTAAAAATATTGCCCATTTTCGATTTATACGTATGGTCCTT
>ML811870.1:135149-167290 GCA_009831015.1 Picea engelmannii | reverse complement strand
ATATATATATATATATATATATATATATACGCATACTCACTGTAAGTTCCAATTTTATCGGTATATTAAGTTACTCCTAAAATTTAATATATATCATTTTAATTATCACTTTTACACGACTAACTGAGCGATGATCACATATTGAAGTTATCTCCTTGGCTTTGCCCTACCACTGGAAAGGCCTTTGTCCATGTTGTTGTTGAGAAAATAGATTACGAACGTATGCAACGATCCAATTACCTTCTTGCAGCTGAAAGGCCATTTTTCCATATTGAGAAGAAAGTTGGTAACGCGCAAACGCCATTCTTCCATATTGAGGAGAATGTTGGTAACGCGGAAACGCCATTCTTCCATATTGAGGAGAAAGTTAGTAACAAGTCAATTTTTGGAAATTGTCGAGAAAGTCGGTCACGAATCTATGCCAAGACCCCTTTACCTTTTACCAATAGAAAAGCCATTTCGATCCCTTTACCTTCTACCAGTGGAAAGTTGGTGACGGATGTATATCTGGAGCCGAAAGGCACATCCTGGAAATTATAGAGAAAGTGGTAACTACGGTATGAAACGACTCCTTTACTTTCTACCAGTGCGAAGGCCATTTTTCCATATTGTCGAGAATGACGGTGACGAATGTATCTCTGCACTTCTTCAAAGTTGGACAAAAAGTGATATAAGAAATGAAAGATGTACAGGTAAGACATAAAGTTGGAGAAAAAGTTATGCACATACACAGGGACGAGCAATCTAACTGTAATGAAGAAACAACTTTTCTCCTTCGTTGGGGTAATTGAACCAAGACTTTCACCCACGTTTCATTCAAAAATTATTCAAAACCATAGCAATTTAGCGGTTACGATTTAGATCGAATGAGAATTGGATCTTTAGCTTGCATTTTCAATAATATAGAAAGCGGTTACGATTAGATTGAAGGAGAGTTGGATATCTAGCTTGCAATTTCAAGAATGTTTGCATTTTCAAGAATGTTTGCCTCTATATTTTAGATCATGATTAAAATTGATTGGCAAAATGTTTGTCTAAATTTTTTTTAAAGATATTTTTTTTAAGCTATTAGAATATGTCTTTAGAAAGTATCATTAAGTATGATAATAGGTTGCATATAATATTTAGAACTTTTTTCCCTTTCTCATTAATAATTACTTATTTAGATTTTTTTTCCTTTTATCACATTAATAATTATTACAGCTATGGACTTGTTTTCTTGATTCAAAATAATTCTATTATTATTTTTAATAAATTATATTATTTGATCATTTAATATGTATATTTTTTTCATCTAAATATGTATTATTTTATAATTTGAAAATTGCAATTTTTAATTAAATCTTATTATTGAAAATTGCAAAAATATATATTTATATAACATAATAAAAATCCAAATACAATAAATAAAAATAAAACCAACATCCAACATTCACCCCTATTTTAAATTAAATCCACTTCCAAATATTTTGAGTCTTTAGAATATTTAAATATAATCTACTATTTAGTCTTGCATTTTCTTTTACCTCCAACCTAGCCCTAAGAACTTTTATTTCCCACCCATCCCTAAGAAGTAGAATTATCTCATGAGGGGCACGACATCTAAGGATTGTACCGCTTAAAGTTTATAATTCTGCTTATCCAAATTTTTGGTGTTGAGATTTTTTGGTGTCGGCATGTTCAGTGTTCAAGAAGTGAAGAAGGTCTCACTCGAGATGCCATGAGAATCACAAAGACCATTGGTCTTGTGTAGGGTGTGAAGGAATAAAACATATAAGAAACCTTCATGAACTAATCATTCAGTCATTCATAACTACAACTATCTTATTGCGTAGAATAATATAAACATGCATATAGTTAGACCATAACTCATCATATGTAGAGATAAAGGTGCTTCATCTTTTATTCATTAAGCTCAAAGGTATTCAAATAAATTTCCATGCATAGAGACCGAAGCCTACTCAAAATACATTAACAGTCCAAATAGAGACGCGCCATGCACTTAGATCTACTTTCTCTCTCATATTTACACACACAATATCTCTATACACAACCATTACTGATACAAAATGAAACTTGAAACTCTAACTGCTCTACAACATATACATTCACATGCTACTTCCTTTAGTGAAAAAAAACCCAAACCTTACATATCAGCATGCATCGCGCCATATTGTCAAGGCGCGTGGAAATCATAACAATCCTGCAACTCATCCACAACCTCAACCATGACTAGTCAAGTTGTTACAAAAATAGTTACAATGATTCATGGATATCTTTGCGGATCTGATCTTTATGCAGTCTCTTTAAGTCCTTGCGTGCAATACAAAATGTGTTGGCGCACATGGGAAATCCTTGGCTACCACAGATGTTGAAACTTGGCACCGCATAGTGCATATTCTTGAGTGTGCTTAGTCTTCAAACCCTTAGGGTGCCAACAAGCATGCTTCTTGTTCTCTCTAGAATAGTCATGTACAACCACACCAATTTGTTGAGGAGTGTAAACTATGGTTTTATGTCTTTCTATCGCAACTTCCTTACAATAAATTTCAAATTCCAAAGATGTGAACTTGCCTCCATTATCTATTCTTAAACACTCGATTGACTTGCTAGTTCTATTTTCAACAAAAACTCTAAATTGCTTAAATACATTAAAGATGTCATCATTTCTTTTGAGAATATAGACCCGCACCTTTATAGACTAATCATATATAATTGTCACAAAATATGATTATCCTCCAAAAGAAGTTGTAGGGGATGGTCCCCAAACCTCTTAATGATTATAATCTATAACACCCTTACTTTTATGACTTCATGTTTTAAACTTCTATCTACACTACTTACCAAAAACACAATGCTTGTAGAAATTCAAATTCAAAGATTTCAAATATGAAAGTAACTTACACTTTATCAATATCTCTATACCTTTCTTCCCCATATGACCTAGTAGTTGATSCCATAAACAAGTATATTCATTTKCTTCCTCAAATACCACTATTGYTTCATTTATTTGAGTATTCCCTTCCATMTTGTAAAGGTTCCCAWTATTTSTTTCCTTCATTACCACCAAAATACCCTTGGACACCTTTAGTGCTCTGCCTTGACTTGTAAATTTATAACCTYTAGAATCTAAAAATSCCAAGGAAATTATATTMTTTTTTTATTTTTGGTACATGTATTACCTCTATTAACGTCCTTAYCATACCATCAAAMTTTTTAATCTTAATTCTCTCAATCCCAACAATCTTATAAGAAACATTGTTTTCCATAAGAATAATATTTCCATCAATAACTTGGTAAGAATAAAACCAACTCCTATGTGGACACAGATGATGCGAAGCCCCAAAATATAGTAACCATTCCACGATATTGTGAGATATTACTAGGAGATAATATTTCATCAACCATACCTGGAATTGTCTCGATCATATTTGGTTCCTTTGTGGAGTCATCCTTGGATCCTTGCCTCTTCCAACAATATTTCTTGAGATTCCTTGATGTATTGTAGTACTAACATTTTTTCTTACCCTTTTTTAATTTTGAATTAGATCTAGTTGTAGCTCTTCAATTCTCCCCTTTTTCTTTGGATTGACCCCTAGCCACAATTGCTTCTGGTGTGGAGGTTTTTATACTCTATTTCCTCCATAGCTCCTCAGACAAAAAGGCTCCCACAATAGAATCACAATCAAGAGTTTTTGTTGTGCTAAAACTAATATAAGTGACTAAGTGGTCCCAAGATTCAGGAAATGAACACAATAATGTGATTTCCTTGTCTTAATCTTCGATTTTTACGCCCATGCTAGTTAATTGACACATAATATTATTGAAAATGTTTAAATGATCATCAATTTTGCTATTGTTTTTCATTCTTAAACTATACAATTTTCTCTTCAAATAGATTCGGTTTGTCAAGGATTTTGTTATGTAAAGGCTCTCCATTCTACTCCATAATCTTGATGGTGTTTCCTCTCCAAAAATATTAAAAAGAACATCATCTTCCAAACACATCCAAATTGTGTCGAGAGCTCTCATGTCTAGATATTCCTAGTCCTTGTTAGTCATTCTCTCATGTTTCTTTGTCTTTCCTGCCAATGCCTTGTGGAGTCCTTGTTGCACCAACCGATTTCGCATCTTGAGGTTCCACAACTCAAAGTTATTCTTCCCATTGAATTTCTCCACCTTGAACTTTTGATTTGAAACCTTCACCATTTGATGCTGTGGAAAAAACACTAAACTCTAACATAGTCACTAAATATTGCTTTTTGGGTACTTCTCCACATGGATTGAATCTCCCCTTTCTATGCGTTTTTTGTCACTTTCTTCAATTAATCCACATCGTTGGCAAGTAAAACACCTACATAGTTCTCCATATGGATTGACTCTCCCCTTTCTTGATGATATCATCCTCTACTTCGAATAATCCACATCGCCAACAAGTAAAATGCCTAGACAGTTCTCCACACGGGTCAACTCTCCCTTTTATTGGTGATTTCATCCTTTGATTCAAATCATCGTGGCTCTAATACCGCTTATTGGAACGTGATCCAAAAAAAACATATAATTTGCAAAATAAATTAGTTGCGAAGAAATAACGAAAAAAGATAAAAGAAGATAATAGAATAACAATCAACAAGACATAGATTTACATGGAAAAACCCTCGCAATATGCCAAGGAAACATCCACGGGGCAAGGTATCATTATTCTTATTGCTCAAAGTTAAAGATTAAAATATTTCTATTTACAAAACTTGTGTATGCCTCTCATGACTAAACATATATATAATGTCTTCACCGTTATATAAACTACCACCATTACATGAACCACCAAATTTAACCTCTTTTTATTGTTTCCTCAATTCCAACATAGAATTCATTAGTGAAATATAAGGATACAAAAAGAATTGGCTTGGGTTTTCTAAACTTTACTTTAACATTTGTTGTTATTTATAAAAAAGAAATATAACAACTATAACATAGTATTTTTCATTGACAATATGTTAGTTGTCATTTATTCTTTATCTATAAAATTATCTTATAATATAATATCTGAAAAAATATAATAGCTATAACACATAGTATCTGTCATTGAAAATATGATATAGCTTTTTGGATCATTTTTATTTTTTATAAGAAGGAAGAAGAATTGATTAGTGAGTTATTTTTAAAATATTTTCCTACAAGAAGATATCTAGAATTGATTTGTGATTTATTTTTAAAACATTTTCCTTATTTTAGCAAGAAGATATTGGCTCGTAAGATATTTGATATGAAAGTTGAGTCTAGTACATTTAATTTAATTTACTATATATTGTGGAGAGGAGATTTCAAATACTATTTCCATTTTTAAAGGTAGAAAGTAGTCACTCCCACTTTTCTTTTTCTTAATATTTAATTTAATTTAGTATGTTGTGGAGAGGATATTTCAAATACTATTTCCATTTTTAAAGGTATGAAGTAGTCACCCCCACTTTTTTTTTTCTTTTAGATTATAGACAAATAATATATTATTATAAGTTTTAAATGTTTCGTAATCATTTTACCTTTTAGCTTTAGATTACATCAGACTATTACATTAAAATATTTTTAAGAGGTAATAACTTTGCCTTTTAGTTTTACATTACATACCATTATTACATTAGAATATTTTAAAGAGATAAGTATAATCAACTTTGTTAGTAGGTCCAGGAGGATGGAGGTGGACGTAGTTAGTTCTTCAGTAGGTTTCTAGGTGACCAAGCCACCAAGCATGCAAGATAGAACCACGCGAACAAGCAAGAAAGAAGGCCCCTCGCCCCGCAAGCAAGATCCGGAGCGGCAAAGAGGAAGCTCAAAATGAACGAAGATCAAGACAACACCACACTGGGCACCCACCCCAGATTCATCACTCATATCACAACACCGTGTCATCGAACCAGGTTCAAGAGAAAGTGACCAGTCCTGCCTACCGCCATCACTAAGAAAGAAGAGAGAACAGTCACCGGGAAGGAATAATAGAGAACCGTCGAATAAGAATAAGTAATAATACGAGCTAGAGAAGAAAAAAAAATGGGGGGAAGGCTGAGGAGACAAGGAATAATAGAAGACCCTTATGGTTCCCGCAATGACTCTGCACTGAGTTAGGTAGCCTCAGTCACCTTTTCAGCCCTGACATGACACATTTGGTGTCTTTCACTAGATGGGGTTACAACTCAGTCTAGGTGACTTGTTTCTAGAGTAGATGGAAAGCCTCGACCTCACTTGGGCTGACGAGGAAGAGTTGTGGGCAAATGAAAACCTTTTTCTTGCTGACGAGACCTACAAACTCTTGTATGACTGTCAATGTCAGGTACATACTACTCAGCCTCCTATGCCTTCGTCTGTTGCGAGATATACGACCCCTTCATTACACACAACTACCAATGTTATCTCATTTACTCTCGCATTACTCTCCCTGCCTTCTGCTTGACAGATGCCTAAGTCTCCTCCCAGATCTTGTCCACTTGGCACTCTTCACATGGTCGGCACGAGTGCTCATGCTCTCCCTCTCCATAGTTCCCCTTCCGCTGCGGATTGTTCCATTTCTCCTCCCGCTCTTGAACCTTTCCCTTCTCTGGTTCCTCTTTGTTGGCTCCCGCTCCCCAAGCCTCACACCTACAAAGTTCTGGAGCTGGACACAACCGATCCACTGGTGCTATTGCACATTTCAACCGTAAGAAAAAATGTTGGAAGACCTGTGCAGACAAGCCTTGTTGTGTTATTAACCGTGATGTATCCTTGGATAGAATTTTAGGACTTACGAAAAAAACTCTCGTTGGCAAGTTTTTTTACACAAGGATGAGTATGTGAAATCTAACTGAGTGGATGATTTCCGTCTGGAAGCCCATCCTCGGTTATTGTCCAAGGTTCAGCCTCCTCACAAACCACTGGTTGGTTTTTCACTTTCTGTCTGAAAGTGATCTTCTTCACATAGTAGAAACACCTTGGATTTTCGGTAAGGGTGTTTTGATGCTGAAAAGGTGGTGTCCAGGGTTCAATCCTCTTCAGGAAAATTTCAGAAAAAGGTTTTTTTGGACTCTCTTACCAGACTTCTCTATTGAGTTCTGGTCCATCCGGATTTTCGAAGCTGTCACAAACTATGTAGGTAAGTTTATATTTTTTGATGAGTCGTCGCTCCACAAACATAAAAAAATATTTGCCTAGCTCTTGGTAGAACTTGACCTGGATAATGGACTACCAGAGGCTATTGATATCACCATTAGGGATAGCCACTTCCTTCAATCAGTCAATTTCTAGAAAGAACCCTTTTGTTGCCATGTCTGTTGGAAAACGGGTCATCTCAAATCAAGTTGCCTGACTTCCATGGTCTTCTCACAGAACTCCGATCCCTCGACGACAACTATTGCTCATTCTATTGACTCGAAAGCGAGCCCTTTCGACAATGACACCTTTTTAGGTAAGATGCAACTTTTTTTCCCCTCCTTTTTTAATAAGATCACCCCAGATGAAGTTAATTACCTGTTTTTTAATGAGAAATGGGTTTTGGATTTATTTGGAGATTTTTGGGTATATTCATGAAAAATCTAAAAAATTCACCCTTTTTTTTGCTACACAGCCTTTGGGTTCTGATTCTACAAACTCGGACGTCTTGCTGACCCCCTCCCCTCCTGGTACTACTCCTTTAAATGCTGCTCCTTTATCCATTAAGAAGCTTGTTGTNTAAGAAGGAGCCTACCCTTTCCTCTTTTACCCCTGACACTCCTAATGTTCTTTCCCCCTTTTCTTTTCCTAAATCTGTAGACTCCCTCAATCCCAAACCCCTTCCAATATCTAACTTATCACTTCTTCCACCTTCCGCCACACTTCGTTCTATTGTCACTATTAGGAAAAAAGCGAGATCCCATGTTCCAAAAGCCCCTCCAAGAGCTACGGAGCGAGGAATAGCTTCTTTTAAAGATTTAACTCTTCCAGTTATAGACTGTGCTTTTTCCACGTCCCCCCCAACTGCTTTGATACTGGATTCTGATTTATCTTCCTCTTCGACCCTTAGAGCAGGTCTCCTGAATACCCAATTTCCTTTATAATCCTTCTTTCCCTTAATCTTCGCGGGTTTGGGGGGGGGCTTAAAATTGTCTCCCTTAAAGCATTGTTTTCTCAAGTTAAACTACATATCGTCTTCATCCAAGAAACCTTTGTTAGCAGAGACAAGGATTCCAGACTTTTTCTATAGTGTCTTCCCTCTTGGAATGTTGTGGCTTTGGACCCTTACGATCGTTCAGGTGGGTTACTGTGTGGGTGGAATCCAGCATATGTTGATCTCTCTGCTCTGGACACTCTTGCAGGTATTTATCGGGAAGGTAGGATCAAACCTTCAACACAAAAAGCAAAGTTGCTTAACTGTTATGCTCCCTACAAGGATAGGGATTTATTCTGGCTCCCTATTTTTCAGTTCGCTTTACTGGAAGATAAGGACCTTACTGTCGGCAGTGATCTTAACTTCACTCTTTCTTCAAAGGAAATTTGGGGAGCTAATGAAAGATCAGATCCACTCTCAGACTTCTTTTCATGTCACTTCCAATCCGTTGGATTAGTGGATGTCCAACCTACCAAACTTACTCCCACCTGGCGTAATGGCAGAGCTGGTATTTGATGGCATCGCAAAGAGATTGGACGGTTTCCTTATTGACGAATCCCTTTTCAACAACAATGTCAAGGTCGAAACCTGGGTTATAAATTCAAACACCTCGGATCATAATCTGATTTTCCTTCAACTGGAATCCCCCTCTCAGATTACTAAGCCACCATTTAAATTCAATTCTACTTGGAGTAAAGATCCAGAATTTGCTTCTCTCATCAAGAAAACGTGGTCCAATTTAAGTCAGTGGTCGGATTCCTCCTCCATACAACTTGTTGTTTCAAAACTAAAGTATTTAAAACAGGCAGTGATCAATTAGCAAAGAGATAAAAAAGCACAGTTACAGTTAGATTTGCTCCAAATAGAATATGAGATGACTTATATTTTTGACAAGTGTCTATCACAGATTTTCAAGTAAGAAGACTTGAACCTTCTTAGAGTTTTGAAGCTAGAAAAAGAAAAGATACTAGCTATTGAAGGAAATTCTTGGAGACTCAGAAGAAGAGCTATTTGGCTCAGCAACGGTGATAAAAATACTAAGTTTTTCCATAAATATGCCACTATGAGGAGGGCACATAATACAATATGGGATATTGAAAATGATTCAGGTGTTCTCCATTCATCTGATTCTAAAATTAAAAAGATTGTTTTGGAACACTTCAAATCACAATCTATATCCATTGAGCCTGAAGATACAAACTGCCAACTCAAAGTCCTTGCACTAATGCCTAAGTTTTTTAGTGAATAAAACTGCGAAGAGATTGGTAAAGTTGTTACATTAAGTGAAGTTAAAGACATTGTCTTCAAGATTCCCAAGGACAAAAGCCCAGGCCCCGATGGTTGGACACAAGAAATATTCAGTTCTTTCTTTGAGATTTTGGGGAGAGACCTCCACTTAGCTATTGAAGAATCCAGAGTTACTGGATTTATTCTGGGTTCCCTTAATGCCACATTCTTCGTTCTTATTCCTAAAGTTAATAAGCCAAAGAATTTTCATGAATTCAGGCCAATCGCACTTTGTAATTTCATGTACAAAGTCATATCCAAGATTATTGCTACAAGGATAAAAGCAAAACTTGTTGATTGCATTTCACATGAACAGTTCGATTTCTTAAAGGATTGCCTAATTTTCGATGTTGTTGGCATAACACAGGAATGTTTACTCTCAGCCAAGACAAAGAAACACAACACAGTTATCCTCAAGTTGGACCTAAAAAAAGAATACGATAAGGTAAGCTGGAATTTCCTCAGAATATTGTTAATTCAGATTGGTTTAAATTTGGAAATCACCCAGTGGATCATGGCATGCATTTCCACAGTAAATACGACAGTTTTAATCAACAGATCCTCGACGACCTTTCTTCAAAGTCAACGGGGATTACGACAGGGTTGTCCCCTCTCTCCTCTTTTGTTTCTTATGGTAGTTGAATGTCTTAGTAGACTTTTGAGGAAAGTTGTCGATGAAGGTTCCTTCCATGGACTCAAAGTTACTAGTAAAAACATTGTGTCACATCTACTCTTCATAGATGATGTCTTAATCCTTGGAAGTGGGGATTTTAAAGACTGGTTGTTTTTTAAACACATTTTAACAATGTTCTGTACAACTTCAGGTATGGAGGTTTATTTCCAAAAGTCATTTTTTCTAACTTAGAATATAGACTCTAGACTCAAACAAAGTTTATTTTCAGAGTTTAACATTCCCTTCAAAAACTTGGAGGAAGGTATGAAATATTTAGGCTTCTCTTTAAAGCCAAATAGTTACAGAATTGTGAATTGGAATTGGTTGGTTGAGAAGATTGCTAAAATAATTAACAACTGGACTTTATGGTGGCTCTCTCTAGGCATAAGACTGGTTTTAGTGAAAGTTGTTCTTCAAAGTATTCAAGTTTATTGGTTCATCTTAGCGAAGATTCCTGCCTCTACTTGCCCAAAATTCAACAACTAATGGCTATTTTTTTTATGGAATGGAGCGAACAAATCTTCAAGATTTCACTTAACCAAATGACAAA
The DNA here is from genome assembly GCA_009831015.1 of Picea engelmannii. Taxonomy (NCBI): domain Eukaryota; kingdom Viridiplantae; phylum Streptophyta; class Pinopsida; order Pinales; family Pinaceae; genus Picea; species Picea engelmannii. Next base: position 156,670 of record ML811870.1, on the reverse strand, counting down.
CCATTACAACTCCAAAAGTTTTAGGTGGCTGGGGTATCAAGAACATTTATTGGTTCGCCAAATCTTTAGTTGTAAAATCTTGTTGGAGAGGGCTCTTTGGCAACAATCTTTGGAGTCAAATACTTAAAAGGAAATATTTAAAAGGAATCGATCTGATTTCTTGGATCAGAAAAGGGAATTTCAATTATCCTAATCCCTCAAATTTCTGGATAAATTTAATGAGCTCATTTCATATCATCAAGCAATGGTTGGCCTGGCAAATAGGGATCGAGAATCAAGTTATTATTGGGAAATATCCATTCATTGGAGATAACTCTACTTATAATCTTTATGCTCCCTTAATCCATACCCTAAATAATAATGGCATCTATACCATTTCTCAAGCAGTTGTTTCAAATACACTAAACCTTTCTAAAAAATGGATAAATTCCAATCTGCTGGGATTAAATGAAAATCTGTCAAATGAATGGCATAGGTACATTTTCATGTTGAAGAGTAATGGAGTTTCTCTAAATAACTCAAATGATAAACTTGTTTGGTCATGGAATAGGGCTTCTGGAGCAGTTTCGTCAAACTTAGCATATCAATGCATTGCTAGTAATTCACATTTTGGCGACTGTAAATGGTGGTATAAGTCTATTTGGAGCGTTAACATTCCAAGTAAAATTGTATGTTTCATGTGGTTATGCTTAAAAGATTATATCCTTACTGGTGCAAACTATAAGAAAAGGGGAGGCATAGGTCATGTTGTTTCCAGTTTATGTCTCCAAGATGATGAGACTACAGAACATTTTCTCATACACTGTGAAACCACACAGAAAATCTGGAAATAAATTTTAATTTCCCTCAATATATCAGATTCATGGATGCAAAATTTACAAAATTTACACTGGTTTACAAAATTTACAAGGATGAGATATATTCCTTTCCTAGTTAGTTGGAGAATTTGGAAATACAGGAACAAAACCATGTTTGAAAATTGGCAAAGAGAGGACTCCAGAACTATCTCCAGTATTCTACTCGACATTAAAGAATACAAAGACACGGGTGAAGTGGAGAAAATGGACTATATTCTAAACCCAGTCTTCTTTGATGAGAAACCAATAGGGTTTTTTGACGGTGCAACTGTTAACGAGAACTGTGGTGCTGGAATTTACATAAAATTAAGTGCTCATTATAGTTATAAAACACACTTTGCAGGAGGTAAGGGCAATAATATGAATGCTGAAATTCTGGGACTTTGGGGACTTCTCCTCTTTGCAGAGTGATTATCCATAAAGAATATGATGGCAACAGGTGACTCCAAAGTCACTATCGACTAGATTAATGACTGCTCAAATCTGAATCTACTTTATTTACTCAACTGGAAAGAACAAATATTATGCTTAAAGACGAGATTTGAAGATATACACTTTATGCATATTCATAGAGAATTCAAAGAGTTGCTAATCAACTCTCCAAAAAAGCTGACAGTCCCCAGGGATGGTTTTTTTATGAGGAAATCCACAAAGGAAATGTTGTAAATACAAACAATTTTATGATTTTCTAGTGCTATATTACAGTGTAACCAAACACTAGAAGGATGATAGCTATTCTATTTTTGTTAAGTAAAAGTATGATATGTAAGCAATTGACAACTGTCAATAGATACTATCTACAACACACTCAAAGCTGAGATCAACATATCAAGATTTTGAAGAGATATTATGATCTTATAGATCTTTATTGTAACCATAAAGAACACTTGATTCTAATAGAATAACAGTAGATCTGTTTTTTTTCCTGTGAAAAAAAAAAATTCAACTTTGTTAGTAATTTTACTTTTTATTTAATTAAAAATAAAACAACTAACTATAAAATTCATAATTTTCAAAAACATTTTAAAACCTATAATTTTATAATTCATTAAAACATAAATAATTAAAAATAACAACAGCATCAGAATTTTCAAAAACATTTTAAAACCTATAATTTAATAATTCACTAAAACATAAATAATTAAAAATAAAAACAATATTATGCTCTCACTAACAAAATCCTAAAAATTCACTAATAGCATCAGATCTGGTTGAGTTATAATGGTCATTTATTCATTGAGTTAGAGATCCTATTCAATGGATTAGATTGACTTCAATAAATAAAAAATGTCATATCTACAGCTTAACCACATCTTGTGTCTTGAAATTTAGAATGCTTCTGGCACTCAACCTCAGAATTGGACGCCGGGATTTTCTTTAATTGGCTTGGCCACCCAACTATTATTTATTTTTGTTTTTTTAATTTATTTATACGAATCGGCTTCCAAATTGGCTAAACAACCGCGAGTTACTTTGGACTGATATTATTGATTGTTATTATTAGTCAATGAACAATTATATTATATTCGATTTTGGATGAATCTTGTCAAGATTGTTTGATGGTTTCATCATTCATCGCTTTGCAGCAACCATTATAAAAGGTTAAATATTTACTTAAATTAATTTAAGTTTTATTGTTGTGTTTTATTTAATCACAAATTTTGTTAAAGTATTTTTTAATTATATATCATCATTTAAGTTAAAAAGTATTCTTTAATTACTACTTTTAATTTCAATGAACTTTAACAATCATCATCATTATTAATAAATATTAAAATTTAATATTTATTTTAAATTTTCAAACACAAAATTTATTAAATAAATATTGCATATTCTTAATTTCAATTTATACAATTTTATAATATATAAATTGTTTATATATTTTTTATAAAATACATATTATTAACTTTACTCCATACAAATTTACAATATTTTTAATTTTAGTTTATACAAATTTATTATGAATAAAATGTTTATATTTTTTATATAAAATATATATTATTATCTAAATCTTAATTTTATATAAATTTGTACATACTAAATTTAGAAAGCTCATTTTACATACTTTATAGTATGTAAAATGAGCTTTCTGAATCTTAAATTTTTAATTTATTACTAATACAATGATATTTTAATAATTTATGAAATTTGTAAGCCAACTAAAATTTAATATTAGAACATTACGTGAATATAAGAAAATGATAGTCCAATATGACGGTCAAAACCGATGTCAATTTAGTAATAAGACTTGGGTTGGCAAAATTTTCACCATAATCCAATCCTTTCCAATTTTGGAGATTCAACTCCAGCGTTGGGTTTTGTCGACCATAACTTTCTTTTATCGTTGTTTTAGTAGAGATGCGGTGGAAGTTGTGCCAAAAATTTCTCATCTACTTTAGGCATGTTTCAGAAAAATAGATAAGAAAGAAAGAAAATGATTTTAACGTCCACGAGGTTAACAATAGCCTATGGGACATGCCGCCTCACACACTAATTTATGCAATTCAACCTTTTTCCTGTTCAACTTGATGATGAGCTCCCCCAATTTCTCCATTATCCCCTAGCTGAATAAGTTATTCCAAGAGCTAAATGTCAAGATACTTATATAGCTATCCTCGCTATCTTTGAAGGCTTCACACTCTAAGATGAAATGTTTTTTTGTTTCCACTTTTCCGGAGGTGCAGAACACACACACCCTTTCTTCCCAAGTTTCTTTTGGTCTTTTCCAACGCCCAGTTTCACAGCGGAGTTGATGGGAATTGGTTCTTAATTGGGCAATAAGCATTTTGGCTCTCCAAGAAATATTGGCCTCTATGTACGTTTTTTGATGATGATTGTATGTGGGGTTAAACTCTTCAATATAATACTCTTTCTTTCTCCCAATCCCTTTATCCCAAGTTTGCTTGTGGAACCTATCAATAACAAAAGCCTTTATCTCTTTAGTGTTTGTAGGGCACTTGTTCAAGTGGATATCTCATTTATTAAGCCATTTAATATTTTGTTGCATCCACATCTTCTTTCTTTTGCACAATATGTCATTGAAGACAAACTTAGGCCACCGACTGTCTTCCATTTGCTCAATTTTTTTTAGATATCTTATGAGACACACCATAGCAATTGTTTCAATAGGAGCAACCCCCATTTCACTCATCATGATATCATAAGGGACTAAACTTTTAATTTTAAACTTGTTTGTGATCAAGCGTTTTTTAATCTTCTCAATTTGTTTCCATTGTAAGTTAGTTGTGTTGCTGGCCCACACTTCACAACCATATAAAACCACCGAGATCACTAAAAGCCCAAAGAGAGTTTGCATAGTCTTCCAATCCCATAGCTCTACTTCTTTGCACCTATTTTGAAAAACATAGAACGCTTTCCAACCTCCCAAAGTTCTTTTCTTTCTGCAACCTTCCCAACTTAGATTTTTTTTTAAGTCAATTCCGAAGTATTTGTAATCTGCCACTTCTACAAAAGTGTTGCCTTCAAAGTAGAACTTATGTTTCTTATGTTTTATTTTACTAGAAAAAATCACCACTTTTGTCTTGCTAGTATTGACTTGCATCCCCATTGTATTGCAAAAGTGCTCAAGGGAAGTTAAGTGTTCTTGGAACCCAAGAGAGGATTTAGCAATCAAAATAAGATCATCTGCATACAAAAGAAGCATTATCAAAAAATCGCCCAAAATAGCACCATCACCCTCTTGTGAGTTTAACCACTCTTCAAGTTTGTCTATATATAAACCAAAAAGGGTAGGGGACAATGGGCACCATTGCTTGACCCCTATATCGCTCCTAAAACTTTCGGAGATACCAGCTGACATTCTAATTTTGACTTTAACCTCCTCATATAGCCTATGAACGACTTCTCTAAGATGTATAGGAACCCCAGGTTCCTCCATTCTATGCCAAAGCTTATCTCTAGGGACTGTTTCAAAATCTTTTTTGAAATCGACAAAGAAACAAAAGACTTCCTTTTTTTTCTCCCACACTTTTTTAATGATGTTCCTTAGAGTTATACTATGATAAATCGTTGAGTGTTTAGGTTTGAAACCTGCTTTCCCTTTAACACGCTTATCCCCTTCTTCCGCCCACTTGCTGATTCTATTTTCTAGCATACTTCCAAATAACTTTGCAAACAAGGGGTTTATAATTATGGTTCTATAGTTGGAGGGATTGTTGACATCCCCACTCTTGAAAAGCGGTATTGCTAGGCTCGTTGTCCAATCTGTAGGGAATCCCTGTTGAATGATGTTGTCGAAAATTTTCATAATGTGAGGTGCAAGAGTTTTTGAACTCCACTTTAGATATTCTACTTGGAGCTCAACTAAATCTTTTGCTTTTCCAACACCCAAATTTTTGATACCCACCTCAATTTCTTGCACGATGAAGAGCTTAGTATTAGTGTTGACCAAAGGAGGGGGGTCCACCTTAGGATATTGCTCATAAAGTTGCTTTGCATACTCGAACCATTGATAGGCTGTGATATTATTTTCAGTTTGTTTCTTTTTCGTTTGGAGTTCCTTCCAAAATAACTTGGGGTTATTTTTCCCCAAGAATATTAGTTCCTCCCTCCTTGAGATCATGAAATCATCTTTTTTCTTTCTTACAATTTGCTTGTAAGATTTTATGTTTATTTCTTTCTGGCTTGACTCTTTCAAAGTTTTCCTTTCTATTTTGCATTCCTCATCAAACCAAACATTAACCGAAAAGCAGTTTGTTTCAAATTTCCTATTTTTTGCTCTTTTGCATTCTGTAAGTACGCTTTGGATTAAATTTGTTAGCTCATGGTTATGAAGGCCCTGGGATGGAATTTTCTCCTTGTTAAACAACCTCTTTAGCGCTATCTTGAAGGTGTTACAGTTTTTTTGAGTCAACATAATTCTTCCCTTTGAAGGAGGTTGTTGAATGTGTTTATTTTTATTCCCATGTTGTTGTTGTTCAGCCCAAGTTAGACTTAAATAGATCGGTTTATGATCAGATTTCAACTCCCACAGTTGTTCACCAATCAAAACTTCCTCCATTTTCTCACACAAGCCATGTGAGCAAATTGCATAGTCTACTGCACCTGCTCCATTGTAGGTATTGCAGGTGAAATTGCCAGAATTTGCCCATCTAGCCAACCCATTACAAATGATTAAGTCAAATGCCCCACATAAAGTAAGCAGTTGTTCCCCAAAAAAGTTGCATCTTTTGTTGTCCTCTGGGACTCTTTTCCACTGATGATTTCTTCCTTTTGTAAGTCAAATGGGGTTGCAGTCTTCCTTACAACGAAGAATACTAGCTTGCTCACATGTTTTCCTAGCATTGAAATCACCCACTATAAGGACTTCACTTAGTTGAGATTACACTGTAATATCGTTTTTTAAGGCTGCAAAGGGGTCTTTGTGGTCAAGCCCCCTATTTTTGTAAGTTTTTGAAACTTGTGGGGCAAAATAACATGCTGCAATCCTGATGATGTTACCATTTTATGATATCTTAAACCAAATGATTTTTTTATTTGAGTCTTCTCTTTCTAATTGAATGAAACGACCTTTTTTTTTCTTCACTGAGACCATGATACCCCCATGTCCTTTACCATTTTCAACTTCTTTTTTCCACACTGCCATCTTCACATACTCTTCAAACATAGGTGTTTTGCACCCTTCATGCTCATGTGTTTCCAATAGAAAAATTATGTCTCTGTCTTCCGCGATAGGTCCTAATCCACGTCCCCGCCTCCAAGGATAACCTCTGCAATTCCAACAAACTAATCTTAAGGAAACCTGGGAGTAATTTGATTGCTATTTGTTTTGGTCTACAAGACTCAAAGTTGAGTCTTCACCCCTATTTCTCCATATTGGCCTTGTTTCATATTTTCCTAATAATGAAATTGTTGTCTCTTCTTGGCTACCATCTTGTTGTCTCGTTTTAGAATGAGGACCGAAAAAGGCAATAACAACTTTTCCTTTGAACAACCATGCCCTTTTTCCCTCATCCCTTCTTTCCCTAACCTTTGACAACTCTTCCCTTCTTTCCTCTTGTTGTTTAATAGTTAAATCTTCGTCTAGAAAAAAGTGAGAGCCTCTCAAGAGTTGCTTCTTGCCTAGGAGAATTTGCTTGTCACATATGCTTGACATGATGACTTTTATGCACCTAGCTCTCTCACCACTAGGCTTACCCACCATCCATGCTTGGAAAATTCGACCTTGCCAAAGAAACTTGTCCTTCAAAAATTTACTTGCAAGGTCAAGAGTAAACTCATTTTTTCCATACTCTCTCACACCTTTGATAATTATGTTTGTTGCTCTGCCTTGTCTTTCCTTGTTTTCTCTACCTTGCATGTCATCCCCTTGGTTGTGTGTTTATTTTTCATTATGGGAAGAATTGTTAATGACTTGTGCCCAAGTTTTCGATTTTTTTGTAAAATCCCCTTTCTCTTCATCCCTTGCTTTCACTCCATGGGTGTATGCTTGTTCACATGTTTTCCCTTCAACTTTGGGTGTTTTAGAGTTCATCCCCTCTTTAATTTCCACAGCAGAATCTTCTCTGATTTGGACGGCCTCCTTCAAGCCTTTCCATTCAGCCTTAGCTTCCAAAAGGACTTCTTGCAATAGTGTCACTTGATCTGTTAAAAATTTATTGTTTTCTACTATCAATAGTTGGATTTGAAGGTCTCTCTCATGCCCTTTGACTTCCAAAACCTACAATCGCCTCTTGGCATTTAGTAACTCTTGCACATACAAGTCAGGTGACCATGTGAGAGGTGTGGATGTGGGGTTGTACAATGCATAATCACTGTTGTCTTTATTCCTATTGTTGTTACACCTTTGCAAAAGAGGCTTGTTTGAGAGTTTATTATGGAGGGCCAATTTTTTCCTTGTCTGTTCCCATTTTAGATGAGTAGATCTATGTTTTAAAATACCTCGAAACTATTTGGCATTGACCAAAACCCACTTCTCTACTTTGCTTTTAGAGGAAATTTTCACTTGACCTAAATGGTTTGTTTCACCCGAGACAGGCACCTCTAGTCAATTTTTTATGTGTGTTGAATGTATTGTCATTTCCATAGGGGACAAGAAAAAATAAACACATAATAAGAAACATGACAATACCTTCCTGTCTATTGGAGACAAATGAGTGAAAATTCGGGAGCCCACCTAAACCTCTTGCAGCTGCAGCTTATGTGGCCCACCTCACCTCCACGGGCGCACTCGCAGTTCCACACCAGGACGACCCACCACACCTCCTTCTCAGGCGTTGTTCCTTCTTTTCTATTCCTACTCGGGCATTGTACCTGTTGGCTTTGTTGATGGGTCATATGTCCCTCGATTCAATAGTAGGAACCAAACCCGCCACCGAGGTCCAATTAGACTCTGCAATGTTTAATAGTGGAATGGTTCTCCAGATCTTGCGATACAGACAAATTATCGATGGACTTTATGTTTTCTTGTGAAGGCTCTTCCTTCAGTTAAGACTATATCTTTTTGGTATTTTCTCTTGGGTGGGACCGATATGAGATGTAAGCCAGTATAAACCAACTTGAACAAAATAGAATTAAGATTAACTACTAGGGAAGAGGATGAACTTGGGATAACCCGCTGCTCAAGCACGCAGACAACAATTTTACACCGCAGGCCTAGTACTAATACATTAACAATGTGAGCATCCAATTACTGTCTGAGAAACTAATTACTAGAAAGAAAACACTTATGCAATAAGACAATGGAAAGAAAAATAATTCACCTACTTAATCATCCATCACATAATAACACCACGATTCATCTTCATCATTAAAGTAAAAAAAAACAAAATATTGCACCAGATAACTTGACAATAGATTAAATAGATCTTACTCATTACAACATCATTCATGAAACGAGATAGGAAATAGTTCTTCTCCACGTACAATCACATGCATTTGATGAAAATAACTTTGTCTTTGGTCCAAAAAGACTTCTCAATTCAAAGGGAGCTTCAAATAATTCTAAACAACCAGAAAGAAAGAGTTCTTGCAACAACCATCGACCTCTCAACTAATTAGTCACGTGGCAAGTGTAGTTTGAACAAAACAAAATTCTCCATGTGGTGTCCTCTTCTAACAGTTTCTTTATCAGTCAACTTGAGATATCACTTGAAAGGGTGACTTTTCTCATACTTTGACCAACTAATAAATAGTTCCTCACAAGTTTGGGCCCATGAAAATCTGTGTTGTTCCATTGGAGCCGCATAAATTCCTCTGACCTCCACCGCATGTGCTCAGTACTTCACTAGACTGGTGTTTAACTGTTGTAGCACAATTCAAGATCTAATTGGATGTTCCATAACTCTTTTCACTTGTCCTGGCATTGTCTCAGCCACCTTTGCTAGCTCTTCGGCCCACAATAAATCTTGCTTGGTATGCGATTCGACTATGTCGCACAAGTCGACAAAGTTGTCGAGGGTGCCGAACTCAGGGAGTCCGATATCCTTCAACCCTTTGTTGATTTTTCAAACTTGGTTTCTCCCAGATTCCTCAGTCAAGTCACAAAGACAATGTTTCTCAGTCGTCAGAGATATCTTTCCTGCACTCGGGATTAAAATCGTTTTAGAAATTGATTATAGGACAATACTCAACAAAATATATGACAAACATAAGCGGGAATAAAAATAGACTGATGCATACCTGTAAAGCTCGCTAATCATGGTTGTTTGATACTTACGTGATCTTTGCAACCTTTCAGATTACCTGTACCGTCTATGTTGGCGCCTCCATTTTCTCCAGTTGGGGTGGGTTACATCTACGCGCCACAACATGGTAGATCAGGTACGGAAAACATGAAAGTCAAAGTCACGCCAGTGGTCGGTTGGCCCTTAGGGAAGGGAAAGGATGTCAGAGCCGAACATGTGCCAAAAGTATGAGTAGGTTCCCAAAAGATCGGATACTGTTATAAGTGAAGTCGTTAAATTCTTCCAATCGAGGCAGATTTCTCTCACGGGAGTTGCATCAGCAAGTGCATCGACCATCATCAGATCATTATGGAGGCTAGGGGGATTGAAAGAAATCAAGATGATCATACCACACATCCTCCGCAATTCCTATTGGTTGCATCTCGCATGCCCTCATTCATAGGCATCGCGCAGATGTGGCACAAAAATTCTTTGAAATGTCCTATGGCAAGGCATTCAATGTCCCCTGGCACGCTTCGGCTTGTTGTCCTGCTCCGTTATAAATTCTAGATGTTCTATAAGAGTTCTATTCATTTTGTTGAGCTTATGCATAAGTGTGGATTCATCTTGTGAGCCCAATTCGATCAATCTCTGTGTTTTGGTCTTTTGTCCAGTCGCGGACGTCTAAGAAAATACGTTGTCGCGCCATGGGATCTCCTCAAAATGTGAGGTGGGGTCTGCAGGGCAATCAGAGTGCCAGGCCTGAGCCCCAACATGCATGGGACTCATTCTTATCTGCATCGGGTATTCCTGAGGTTCCAAAGGAAAATTATGACCTTCGCGCAGAAGATATAGGGTTGCTTCATGTGGATACCGAAGTGGAAGAAGCTACGCTGGAAGGATGCAGGTTGGAGAACATGCTCCCTCCACAACAGATACCGCAGAGGAGAGGGAACACCAAAATCCGGTTGAATCATGTGCAGGATCAGCTGTCAAAGAGTCCTTAATGCGCGATATCCGGCTAGAACCGGTCGAAAACACAAGTTGAGGAAGCGGGGCAGAACAAGAAGGATGGAAACATGGGGTTCTAACACTCGAGATCCTAACCAGCAGCTGGAATAAGCACAACTTTCCATAGCTTAACTTTACCAGGAGAATAGAGAGTTACGACGATAGTTGGGGGAAGAGAACCATGAGGTGTCAGCACCGCAAGGTCGTGAAGGTAATGTAACATGGCTTAAAAGACAGCTTTGAGAATCACAAGATATGATCGTGCAACTACACAAATCTCAAAGGGTATCGGAAGAAAAGAACATGAAAATACCACAAGGAGTGCAGAGTAGCCCGGGAGAAAATTCGTGTGCATAAGAGACATGAATGGCGAGCACTATTTTGTTTTCTCAAACATTACGCATAATTTTGATAAATTTCCCTGTTTGTTGTGAAACTTTTCACGTTCTCAATGCGACCGGGTTGGTTGGACAAAAGGTGTTGGTAGTTTTTATTGTATGTAACCTGAACTCGACGGGAATATCAATATATAAAACTTTGAAATTTTGTTGAAAGGTTTCTAGTCATAACAATTGAATGCATCGTTTCCTTCTTTGTGCGTAAAACTATTGTGTTCTTGTCTCAGCTTCTTGTAAATTAGCCCTGATTTTATAATTAGCATAGCTCTGAGTTGCTTTGTATTTTGGTTGATATTTTCCTAACAAAAAATCTCGATGTCAATTGATGTTGACGTAGCGTCACTGACTCGAGACTCATTAAATAAAACATGGAACTTAGTTCGTGGGTAATGGTTGGACTCGAGACTTTGTTTAAGTCGAACACGCTAAACTGAGCTTAACATTCCGACTGCCGATGTTAGGTGAGTATTGGGGATCGACCTTCAGAAATAAAACTAGCACGCAGCTTCTTTGTCGGTTATCGTCCTTCGAATCTCCTGATACCGAAAACGTTTCGGAAGTCGACGATCATGGATTATTATTTCTTTTTTGTTCAATGCTTATTCTTTTAAACTTTCGTCGATGCCGAAGATATCGGTCATCGATGATATCCTTGGTGAAGTTCGTTCACGAAAGAAAATGCCCGTTCACCGACGCTGATGAGGATTGACGGTCAACGACTGCGGTGTTCCCGAGTGATTTTCTTCCTCCTGTAATTCTTTCCGATGCCGAGTTCGCGAGTGTGTTGGGAAAAGTTTTGGATGTTGATTCTTTAGTTCTTTAAGTTATAGATTTATTGCATGTTTAAGAAAACTTAAAAAACTAAAATGAAAAACAAAGTGATAAGCATAAGAAACATTTTCATATTGAGGTCGAATTTAGACAATGCAAAGATCAAGTGGTACCCAAAAAATAAAAATTTGAGATAGGATTTTTAGGGTGTGTTGAGTGCTCAACAAATGGTGACTTATTGGGCGAAAGTATAATATTTGTTCCTTCTTCACGCTCGGTTGATACTAAAGATGATGGAGAACTTTAACTGGTTTTAAATCAGAACCCCTTTTACCTTTGCATTAGAAATTCTTTGGTTGATGCTTTCGGGTCTGCCCATGGGATTTTAACCTTTATTCCTCCTTCATTTCCTGTAACCCTGAATCATGCCCCTTTTTTACAAAAGTCTAGCAAAGCATTCATTGGAATGAAGCCCTTAGTTACCTCTCCTCACTTGCTTTGGTGTTGCTCTGCTGCCAACGAGTGTCGATAGACCCGACAGAGTCACCCTGACATCACAGACCATGCTCCGCTGCCAGAGAGAATCCATAACCCTAGCGGAGATATCTGCATACCCTCCCCTACTGTTCACTCTTTTGATAATATCAACTTTATTCCGGCATGATGCCTCGGGCGAGTGGGAGAGGATGATGTCTGTTTATTTTGCAAAGTGAGATGGTCAAGGTGAATCCTTTGCTAGCTTTGTGTTTGGGGTTCATGTAGTCCTTTCCAACTTTCCTTCTTTTCCTTAAGGTCTTACCAGGACACTAAGCAGACACTTCCAACATTTCTCCAAAGTTGTTCATTTGCACTGGTCAGACAGAGGACCCCTCAAAGAAACCGCAAGTTCCTTGATGCTTCTTATGTTGTATGTGAGCGATGAGTTCGGAATAGAGTTCGCTATGTCGCATGACTTAAGGTCAACCATTGTCTTTATAAACATAACTTTCAAAAGCGCAGAAATACATAAAGCAAAAGAAAACAAAAATGTATTTCACAATCATGAAAACACTAAAACAATTTTTATTTTTTTTAATTTTAATTTTTATTGTTATTGAAAATATTGTTTGAGGGCTTGGCCATTTACTGGGAGGGTGTCTGGTTCCCCCCTCAGATTTTGTAACCGATAAGTGTCTTCCCCAATCTTCTCAACCACCTAGAAAGGTCCAAGCCACAGATTCTGAAACTTAGAATGCTTCCCTTTTGGCTCATTTGATCTGTCCCATTTTAGAACTAAGTCTCCTACTTCAAAAAATTTCTCTTTAGCCTTATGCTTATCAAACCATCTTTTCACTATCTTTTGGTGAGATAGAAACTTTGACTTAGCCTTTTCTCTCTCTTCTTTTAGCATGAGAAGAGTATCAATTCTTTGTTGTGTGATCAATGAGGGTTCCCGTTGGAATCTCGGGCTAGTTGAAGAGATGGAAGATAAATCCCATTTGGGAGAATGGATTATTGTCCGTAAATCAGAAAGTACGGGGAATTTTCTATAGCTTCCTTGGGTGTGACCTTATTGGCCCATAGAGATTTATGAAGTAGATTATGCCAATTCCTTTGGTTATCTGCAATCGTCTTTTTTAATATTCTCACTAGGTTCTTATTGGTTGATTTTTCCACCTCGTTTCCCCGCGGATAATAATTTGCAGAGTACCTAATTATGATCCCTTTGTCTAGAGAAAACTTTGTCAATAGAGTGGAAGAAAAATAAGCTTCATTATCAAAAATTAGAATAGAAGGGACACCAAACCTTGTGATCAACTGTTGTTCTATGAATTTGATCACCACCTTCTCATTTACATGAGTCAAAGGGATGGCCTCTGCCCACTTTCTCCTATGATATCCAACCCCCATTTCTCAAAAGTCTTAGAGACAGTCACTGGTTGGAGTGGGATTTTTTCTCTATTCTCTCTCCCAGTTCTTATTTGACAAGTTTTACAGTTCCTAGCGTAGGTGTGAGCATCTTTGAACAAGGTGGTCCAATAATAGCCAACTCTCAGTATCTTATGAGCAATAGTGTTTCCTGCGAAATGTCCACTGGCAGGGCCATCATGGAGCTCCTTCATAACTTTGTTTGTGTCTTCACGTTCGAGACATCTTAAGAGTACCCCATCATAATTAATCCGAAAGAGTATCGAATTTATGAGGCGATATTGTGCAAGCTTTAACCTGAGAGCTCTCCTTTCTCTCGGGTTGAGATTTTTTGGACAAGTTCCATGGTGTAGGAGATAATTCAAATTCAAATTCTAATTCTAATTCAAAGAAATGGCTACGCTTCATTCACAAGAAGATTTACATCACACTCCATTGCATGCTTAAAGGGCCTCCTTCACCTCAATCATGTATGAGAGAGTGAGAGGAGAACAATTCCCATGGTGCATGTGGGATAAATTGGACTAAGTTTATAAAATTCCATAGGCATGTAAAATACTAGGACTTCTTGAGCGATCACCCATCCCAATACTACTCTAGCCTGAGCGTGCTTAACTGTGGAGTTTTAATGGGATTTGGTGCATTAACACTATGTTGTATGCATGTACATAAGACCATTACATGATGTCTATAATTAACAAATGAAGATGACATTACATTCCATTCTCCACCAAAAGAGTGAATGTCATGGTTTATCAAAACCACAGGCTCAAAATGGTGATTTAGTGGAAAAGGTGGATGGTCACCGAGATCCATCTGGATCACTTGGGCATGCTGACCTTGCTAAGGGTTGGGGTAGAGATCAATAAATAGGTTTACCTTTTGTTCCATCATTTCCATCTTGTACCATTGGTCCGCATGCTCGCTACAGATCTCAAAGATTAGTTGAAGGTGGTCCTATGTCAATTGGGTAGTTCAAGGCTCCGCCTCAAAATTGTTGTTCTCCACACCATGCTGAGGATGAAAAGAAGGGACATGAGAGTGGGGTTTTACTAGGGGGGAGGGAGCTTGTTAATATTCCTTTGTCAAATGTTCATTCCAAATTGAAGGCCCTAGTGGCTTCTCAAATTCCAAGACTCCTGCATCCTCAAGTTCAAACCATTTTACCATGCATCCCCAAATAATTTCATCTTCTGGAGTTGGATTCAAATTCTGTCGATTTTCATTTGGGGATAAATTGACTTGAGAGTCATGAGCCTAGGGCCTAGAACAACCAGACTAACTTCCCTTGTCGCTATGTGAAGACATTGGACTCTGTCACTGATCTCCAAATCTTTGAAAAGAACCAGAACCTTTGTGCACTCTAGCACACTCCTAGAGCATGATAAAAATGAAGAGGTGCATAATTTGGAAGGGGGAATAGGGCATGCAAGAAACCAACGTGAGGAGAAGCTTAGAGGGCTCCTGAACCAGACATGGGAGTGCATGCAAATGTGATTTCAAAATTCTCAACTCCATACAAAACACCCTACGCTTTTTCTTGCATGATCGAGCCATATTAACACAAGCGGGCTGTAAATTCCTATATTGTGACCAATACCAAAAGCTAACGCACCATGGATTGCACACGGTAGGTAGATAGTCATCTTAATGGCCTTGGAGGGGAAGTTAAACCAAATGTCGACCACTTGTGAACCTTGAATCTTGGACCTCTAGATGTTGCAAACATCTCCTTTCCACATGTTCATCATATGGATATGTGTGGCACCCCATCCGAGGGATATTTATAAAAAATTTAACTATACAAATTTATAGAAATACATGATATAAAAGTATATTATTATTACTTTAACTTGTTGTATATAGATATAAACTATGTAAAATATTTATAATAATAAATAAAAATAATCTTTTTCCATTTTTCCATTATTCAATGATAATAAATAGAAATATTTTTTATATCATGACATGTTTTTAAATTGTAATAAGGGTTTTGTGCCTTAGTGATATGGATCGTAATAACTCACCTAGATTGGGTGCCACATGACCACGAAGGCTGAGACAATGGAATAAATGGCAAGGAAGAGGGGCATTTTACCCCCGTGCAGGTCCATGAGCTAGTCTCCCATCACCTCAGAGAGCAAGGTGCCTTGCTTTGATTTCTTTACAGCATGGGAGAATGGAAGCTTACCAGTGCACGATGATCATCGAAAAACTGAGAATGAAGTCAAGTACAATGAGTAGGTTCCTTCGATACGGGTTAGTGATGAAGCCATTTATGGAAACAATTGATTCGATTGGCCTTGTCCTCGCAGAAATTGTGCCTACACGTGGGGGCAAGATGAAGCAAAAGGATAAAGGAAGGTTGAATTTCATTTTGTGGATCTTGATTATGTTGTATGTGTATGAGAACAAAATCTTATAATGGTGGGATCTAGAGATACAATGAGGTTTAGGTCACGAAAGTGTATTCGGTTTTTCCTGGTGTATCATGGCACCCAAAAAGAGAGAGAGGTGGATTTGAGTCCAGAGAAGAAAACGTGGGAAACCCTTGTTGACGAGGAGGCGACCATGAATTATCAATTCGGCGTCGACCCATCTAATAAAGGGACCATGTAGGCTTTGGAGGCTGAAGTGAGGGACAAGAGGGCTCATATTGAGGATGAGGCAATTGTTGGCCAGGTAGGAAACATCACGCCTCATGTGGGTTTCACCAGAAACAAGGATACAAAGTTCCACCCCATAGTGGAATTATATTGGCATGCAAAGACAATAGTGACACAAGGAATGAAGCTGCAGGAGTAGGAGCTCATGCATTTTAAACAGAGGTTGGATGCTCTAGAATGTCTATCAATTTTGTTGATCACTATGGTTTCTTGGCTCATGAAGAAGCATGAAGGGGTTTTCCAGTTTTCCAAAAACAAGGATGCTCCTTCAAGCTCTGTGCCCCTTCCGCAACCATCGCAATATGATAGTGCTCAACCCAATGGGGCTCCCCAGTTTCATGTGCTAGATGAGTGATGGCCTTTTAATAGTTATGAGTCATGTTGATATAGGTTTGATGTATTTTCTTAGTTTTCACTATAACTCTAAAAATATTGTTTTAGAGTGCCTAAGCATTTACTATAAGCATAGGTATGAGACTATAGCTAGATGATTATGGATGTATATAATGTCAATATATAAATAAAAAATAGATTATTATGGATGTATATAGTGTAAATAAATAAATAGAAAATTTTACGCTTACTTTAAAAATATATAAATAATAAAAAGTTAGCTTAGTTGACTTGTAACTTCCAAAATAATAAAAAGTTAGCTTAGTTGACTTGTAACTTCCAAGTTATTTAAATATGGATAATTTTACTTCTATCTTAATTGAAAAGGATGGTAAAATTTAAAAAAAGAGAGACTGAGCTCAAACCATGCTTAGATACCAACATTTATGTAATAAAAAATATAATTGATAACTAAAATGATTTTTTAAATACTCAAAATCAATATTATTATTATTAAATAAAAAATAATTTATAAATAAATAAACTTAATATTTTTAAATGGAATTTAAAAAATATAATTGATAACTAAAATGATTTTTTAAATACTCAAAATTAATATTATTATTATTAAATAAAAAGTAATTTATAAATAAATAAATAAACTTAATATTTTTAAATGAAATAAAATTCCATTTGCTTTTCAAAATTTCAATATAATAACTAATAAATAAAACTTATAACTTTCAATCCTCGCATTATCACTATATCGTATTGAATTATAAAAGAGATGTAATAAATTTTTTGAAAAAATTCCTCTTTTCCATATCAACAAACAATGTCATTTCAAAAATTCAAATTCATTTTCATAATTAAATTACATATTTATTATATTAAAAAATAAATTAGGTCGAGTGTTATTTATTTTTCCATTCACGGTAATACTGTTTCCGTATCCAATATATCTGTCATGGTAAGAGTACGATTTTTTTATGTTTTATGATTATGCCGTCATAAATAAAAATAACAATAAATAGATATTAAAAATAAGATTATTTAATTAAAAAGATTAGTATAACTAATTATGATTAATCTTACTGAAATCGGCCGACGAAAGATGGAGCAAGCTGTTGTTAGCGGGCTTACAGAAAACTTGGCTTCTATTGTAGCTGAAAAACTTGGCATGGAGCAAGACATCGATGTCATTAGTCAATGGATATTGGAAGACGGATTTGCAGTCATTGCCGTTGTTGGCATGGGAGGCCTTGGCAAAACACTTGTGCTCCAAGATAAACGAGCTCAGCGAAGAGGAGCTCAGGGACAGAATCAATAAACATTTAGAAGGTAAGAATAAAAATCAAGAAAAAAAACGCTGTTTATTTGTTCTAGATGATGTGTGGGACAAAGATGCTTGTGAAAAGATCGGTTTGCAGCTGCCATTGAATAGCAAAAATAAGATTGTGGTGACCACCCGGGACAACATAGTTGCAGAGGCTATGGGAGCTCATCATACTCACCATATGAAATTTCTGTCCCACGATAACAGCTGGAAATTGTTCTGTTTTCATGCTAATTTCCCTAATCATCCACTGCAAGACGATCAACGACTCACAAGCATCACCCGCGATATTGTGCAAAAATGTTCAGGATTACCCTTGGCCATCAAACCAATAGCAGCCTCTAGGCACGGTTAAGAAGGGTTCCTAATGAATGGCAATCCACCTTGGATCGTCTCAATGACATGGATCGTGTAAATGAAGCAGACGCCATAAACGACCGCGGTATGCCCTCTCTCCGGTTAAGTTACCAAGCTTTGCCATGCCTTCTGAAACCCCGTTTTCTTTACTGTTCTGCCTTTCCACCAAATACTCAAATAAAATCGGAATACTTTGTGCATGTGTGGATCGTTGAAGAATTTGTTTCATCTACTTCAAGTTCTACCCAAGAAGCAGGAGATGCAATAGACCAATGACGCTCTTATATAGAGAAACTTATAAATCGATGCATGATAGAAATTTCAAGGGTTGGTTGGGATGGGTGAGTAAAGTATTGTCAACTGCATGATTTAGCTCTTCTGGAATCTCATAAGGAATCTACATGTTTCTTAAAGCCCGGAAAAGAATTAAAAGAATTGCCCATTGATGAGTGTCAGGGCGTACGTAGAATTTCTTTGATTAAAAACGATATATCCACAATCAAAGAAGCGATCCAGTGTTCAGGGCTCCGCACTCTATTGCTATGGAATAGCACGAAGCTTACATCAATTCCTGAAACTTTTTTTGATAGCTTGAAGTATTTGATTGTCCTAGATTTAAGTCAGACTTTCTATCGGATCATTGTCCATGTCTATCGGGAATGTAAAGCACCTGAAGTTCCTGAACTTATCAGGAACAAACATAACGATGCTGCCGGAGTCCTTGAGTGGTCTGAAGCGCCTCCAGTTTCTCGATATTAGTGGGTGCCGACATCTTAGCAGCCTGCATTTGGGGATAGGTGGGCACAAATTTATGCTTCATTTGAATGTGAAGGGATGCAAAAATTTGAAGTCGTTGCCTGGAGGAATATCTAAGCTCATCTATTTAAGGACGTTGAAAGGCGCTCTAGTATTCATAAGGGAATCGAAAGCACCCAATGCAGCCTTGCAATGGACGGATCTGAATGAAGAGGTGCTCTAGTATTCATAAGGGAATCGAAAGCACCCAATGCAGCCTTGCAATGGACGGATCTGAATGAAGGGGTCAGAAGCAGAATAACACACACAAATAACCCACAAAAGAAATTCTATTGCTTGATGAATAAAACAGAGGTCTGCGTCATATTTATGCAGACATCTGCCTCATATTTATGCAGGCTTTAGAAGACTCTGGAGAATCCAGAGAGTTCTTGCAGCCGAAATATCTGGAACCGTTCGTGGCTATCCGTGGAACTTTCTCGAAGTTTGGTGGTTGTTGGTAGGTAGAAATTAATACCTCCAACACTCCTCCTAATTTTTACTACTAATTACATTTTACATCAACATTTATAATGGCCAATGTTTCTCTCAATCCTTTGATCTGCAATGTCTCCTCCTTAACGAATACATGTCTTGGTTAGGTCTTTATTGATGACTCATCATCTTTAGTTTATGTCTTCATACGGTTGAACTTCCTTCAATGTGCTACTTTATTACATCCTCAAACTATTTTTTGCTTCTTCTTTGTACCTGCATAACATTGATTAATGCTCTTCCTTTTGCATCTTTCTTTTGCACCTGCAAACAACTGATCATTGATGTCCATATAAAAATAGATCCATCTACCGAGATACATGGGTACCATCCGTTGTACTTTATCCTTTTCACGTACATGGTTCATCAATACATTAGACTCCTTTAGTCATAACTTGGTCCCAACCAACTCACACTCTGAGATTACTTAATTTCACATTCCTCCCCTTAATCGAAGATCTAACTTCTCCGATCACATCAAACTTAGATACAAATACACTTGCCACCCTCGTACCTACCTAGTGGTTAATTCCACAGCTTGATGCCACATCGAATCTTTATGCCTAAGAGGGACACATGCTACATGATCACTCTAATCCATGTAGGCCTGTCTCAACAGGGCTTACTAAACACCTGGGGAATATAGCTTGCTTTGCTTATGGCTAAGCTTTACAACTTTGGACCAAAAACCTCTTGGGGAATATAGCTTGCCTATGCCTATGGATAAGCTTTACAACTTTGGACAAAAAAACTCTAGGGTGTTGGGTACTATCGATCATGCACCCCTTACATCACTTATCACACTAGTACATTTGGTTCAAATTCCGACAGCGTGTTCGATGCAATTGCCACGTTATATTGTCGGGAAAACGACAAACAACTGACCCCCTCAAACGTCATTTCACATGACATCTATTTTTCGACGTTTCATATGACGTCGCTCTTGCCACCTCCAAGACATCGCTCTTGCCACGTTTTCCACCTCCAAGACGTCGCTCTTGCCACCTCCATGACGTCGGTCTTGCCACCTCCCAGACGTCTCTCTTGCCACGTCTTGGATATGGCAAGACCGACGTCTGGGAGGTGGCAAGACCGACGTCTGAGAGGTGGCAAGAGCGACGTTAGAGGTGGCAAGAGAGACATTAAGAGGTATCAGCTCCGACGTGGTTGCTATGGGAGTGACACTCTTGGAGGTCACAAGAGCGATGTCTTGGAGGTGGCAAGAGAGACGTCCTAGAGGTGGCAAGAGAGACGTCCTGGAGGTGGCAAGAGAGATCTCTTGGACGTGGCAAGAGCGACGTTAAGAGGTATTAGCTCCGACATGGTTGCTATGGGAGCGACACTTCAAGACGTCGCAATAGCGACTGTGTTGTAGGTATTTAAAAAAAAATACAATATCAATACGATCTCTTTACTAATCTGCACTTTATTATGACAACGACCTTCCTTCTGTCCTATGAATGTCTTCTCCCTTATATTTTCCTTCCTATGATGGACCAAAGTTAGGCTAGACTCCCCCACCAGATTTCTTTTCAAATTCAAGTAGTCTCGCATGGGACAAATATCTTCAAAACTATTGTTGATGAAGGGGCCTCCACTTGTATTATGTCTATGTCATGTTGGAGAGATATCGATTCCCCAGAGCTTGTGCATTTCAACACCATGTTGAAGGCATTTGATGGCCACATGTTTAAGCCTCAAGGAATTATTTCCGCCTTTCCTGTGGAGTTAGGTCAAAAGACTATCATTTTAATTAATGACCCCAACAAATTTGAGGTTTAAGTTTCCAGACAACATACAAATTTATCTTAGAAGGGATACCAAAATGCTCTATAAATTAAAGACATGGAAACCTCTTACTCCTCCAATTTAAGTTATTAAAAATTACCCAAAAGTGTTATAATTATATTATAAAGTGTGGTTGGAGATCATCCAAAAACCAACAAGTCTTTGATTTTGCATAAAAGTGT
>ML811870.1:122770-133692 GCA_009831015.1 Picea engelmannii | reverse complement strand
TTGTAGCCAAATTTGTAATTTACCTCTTGATAGATTCAAAACACCAATCTCCTCAGAGTGTTTTTCCAGATTAATGGTTTCCATAACAACTTATGCCAGAATGACAACCATTAATTTTTTTTTATCAAAGAGACATACAACAACAAAGATATGCAATCTCAAAATCAATTTTAACCTGGCAGCATCTCAGAATAAGACGTTTCAATGCCAATATTGCACTCATACCAAAATGGCAGGTTCCTCACAATCCACCCAAACAATCCCTCGACTCAGCAACAGGTTGTGAATGAAACCCTTGACTTTGCTAAACATTCGAGGAAAAAAAATAAGATGATGAGATGTGAAGTTGTTGTATTATTTCAGACAACAAACATATGTGACTACAGGGATATTTTTGTCTTCTATAGATGCGGAAAATATTGCATACAAAAATGAAAGTGCAACCTGATTCTGAGATGTTAAGAATTCCATTAAGGCACTACTACAGATGAAACAACCCACTTGAATGTGATGAAACAATTATAAATCTACTCATTTTTTCACCTTGAAGAGCACAGCAGATGATTTTACATCGTCTTGGGGAACCTGCAACATGACCTGGAATTTGACCTTCATTGGTTCCTTTTTAGCACCTAAATTCTCTTTGCCAACCTGTCCAGATCATATGTTATTTTCCCTCCTCTTATTCAAATTATACATGGAATCAACTCGGCAATTACTTCATAGGTTAAGGATACATACCCAAGTTGAGGCCCATCCAAGTCGGACTTTAGAATCATAACCTACTTTGACTTTAAAATCATCAATAGGTTGATGTTTGTAGACAACACTCCACGCAGTAGAATTGAAATCATAGAAGTAGTTGCGAACAATTTTAAAAACTGCTTAATTCTTTCTATAATTTTCTCTGTTGTAGCTGCCTTAGATCAAAAGGTTTAAGCAGAAAGTCAACCTCATATCCTAAATAAAGTCAATATGATGCAAGACAAAGAACATTGAATCATCCACTCTGAAAAGAATGTTTTCAAAATAATGCAGGTCAATAATGCACTTCAGAAATTAATTGAACGAAGGATGTAAAGGAAATCTTCTGGATAAGATCGATAATATGAGGTAGTCTGAGAAAGTGTGGTTTACCTCAATTTATTCAAGGGGTTAAACTATCGTTTAAATCCAAGGGATAGCTCGTTTGATGGAAAAGATATGCTTGGTACGATAGTCATTTCTTCATCCTGCAAGGGAACACTTTTAAAATATATGTCCTGCTCAATCCCAAAGAGAAGATGAAAAGAAACCTCATAAATAGAACATTTTCTTATAATAATTACCTTGTACTTATACTTCAGATTCACATTGTTATCATTGTATCCTGCCATACACAGCCCATTCATAAACTTTCCTGCAACAAAGGCCCCATCTGATATTGCACATCATCACATAAAATCACTATTAATTTGATAAGGGGCTTGTAATATGCCTAATTAACTATTCATTTGATTAACAACAGATAACAACCATTGCATGTGCCCTTACTCTTCAAATGTATAATTAGTTAAGCCAATTCGTTAAACATAGTAAGAAACATAGAAATCAAGAGTCGTGCATTATCCCCTGGGGGTTTCAATCATTGTACTCAGCAAGCTACTTGCCACAGCTGCATTCATGTCTAGAAAGCAGACCACCATCTTGAAGACTTATAATTTTACAGGCAACAAAGACACCACCTCATAGAGATCCATTATACGTGGTTAAGGGAGGCAGAGTCATCTTGGAAGAAATGTTCTACGTCTAGTTAGAGCTCTGAAATCGAGTCTATCTCACAGAAGCCCGTGAAGAGCTCATGCAACGCTCGGAAGCAATTTACAAGAACAGTTCAAAAAAGTAGACTTCATCGATAAAAATTGAAAAATAAGTTTTCTTGTCTCCTCAAAATGCCAAAAGAATTCTAGATTGTCTTCTAGCTGGATTGCTTCCAATTCTTTCTGCATACATGCCAAGTAGGCACACTTTCTTTCATCCATAGAAGAGCCACTCTCGCAACCAACGTGTGCCAATTAAAATCCCACAAAATGCTGCTTTTCGGTATTGTCTTTGAAAAAATTATAATTTAGACAAATTTGCTCATATTTGTATTTAACAAACTGCAACAGGAGGCTTCTTGATCTGTCTACACATTATAGCCACGTGGCATTGAGGCCTCATTGGAAAATGGAGTTGTCAAAAGTAGTTTTCGAATGTAGTAGTTTTGGAATGTAACAGTTTTGAAATTTCAATTTCGATTAGTTTGCCCTTTTGTTTTCTGTTTTGAGATTTTTGGTTTGGGAGGGGAGGGGAGGGGGAACTTTTGTTCCATGAAAATATAAGGGAGAAGACATTCATAGGATGGAATGAAGGCCGTTGTCATAATAAAGCGCATATTAGTAAAGAGATCGTAATCTTGATACCAGAATGAGGGCACATGCTGAACTGTAGACTTATTTACCTAAACTATGTATAGTACTCCTCTGTTGAATAAATTGTTTATTCCTCTTTCTGAAATTGTTTTGCTGTGTTAAGAATCTTGTTGTGTTTAATCTGTTCTAATCTATGTCTGAATCACACGGATAATCAATGTAAAATAATGGTTCTTCCCTATGTTGTTCTGGGCATTATTTAATGTTGTATTAACAATCTGCTTTTCTGTTAGAATTCTCGCCTTAGCAGGTTTCCCAGAACAAAACATTTGATTGCTACCGAAACGGAGGAGTTCCCAGAATAGGTTATCTGATTGCTACCCGGGACAAGTCTCTGCTACCGAAAAGAATGATAACCCTAAAAGCCCTGAAGTTTAAAATTCCCAAAACACTAAAATTTTGAAAACCTAAACAAATAACAAAAATTGGAACCAAAAAACATATAGCAAAATAAAATCCCTTTGAAGTCTTTTCAATGTCCTTACTGGAAGGCATGGTGAGAATTTTTGAATGGAATGTATTTAATAATAGTTTTTTATAGTGTCACATATTCACGGGCAAGTTTCTCAGTGGACAGAACGAGCAATCTATGAAAATGGGTTCTCAACAAATAATACGAAAATAGCCACCTGACGGAGATATGCGATGGTGGGTAGAGGCAAGGGAACTTTGCTGGACTCGAACTGTGGTTGATGGAGAGGAATGGAAGTCAAGAGTTCAATCCGCGTCATTATACAACTTTAAAGCAGGGGATGATAAGAGGCTATCGTCTTCTGCAGATACGTCTATGAGGCTCAGGCCATCCACATCTGTTTGATGATCCATCGATTGGATCCCCACATTCCAAGCTCCCCACGAGATTCAAACCTTGGTGTTTATTTTCACAAAACTTGAAAAGAAGATCTGAAAAGGGGTAAACAAAGGTCGAAAAAAAGATTACAGGAAGATCCGGAAGTGGTTTATGGTAGAAGAAATTCAAATCTCTCCACTAGCGGGAAAAATATATAAATCAACTAATTTGAAATTAAAATAAAATATAGAAGAGTATATTGGTTTTTTATATATGTATATGGAGTTTTTATAAATCAACGAATTTAAAATTAAAATAAAATATGGAAGAGTATATTGGTTTTTTATATATGTACATGGATTTTTTATGATCTAGCAACATTGTTAAGAATCAATAGAGTTTTCATCATCTGGGTTTAAATTCATGACCTTTAGGTTTAAACTCGTAACCATTACATGTAAAATTTCTATATTTATGTAAATCATGTAAATTATTTATATTTATGTAAAGGAGTTGGCTAGGGAGCAATCTTTCCTCCCGAGTTATTTTTAGGGAGCAATCTTTATAAACTCTCTGCAATTTTAGGGATCCTACAGAGATGTGTGTCCATAAAACATTAAAAGTCCAAAGAAATCCAAATTTCATGGGAAAAATTAATCCCATAAAACCCTAAAGGAAATCTGTGGGTGAAATCGAAAACCATGTGGAAATTGATGGGTGAAATCATTCCTATAAAACTCTGAACTCAAGGAAATCCATGGGTGGATTTGTTCCCATAAAGCCCCGATTTGACAAAATGAAAAATGAACAAAATGCAGGAGAAATAGTCCAAAAAAACATCCAAATTCCATGGGCAAAGTAAGTCCCATAAAACCATGAAATAAATCTATGGGAGAAATCCTATAAAACTCTGAAGGAAATCCATGGGCAAAATGTAATCTTTAAAACCTTGATTTGAAAAAATGCTTAGAAAAACACACTAGTTTAAAAAATTCTGGGTGAATTACTTACCAAGAAATCTCCATTCCAAAAAAATTGAGGCGAAATGAAGGTTCAGTTATGAAATTTGGATGGCGAAACCTGTTTCCATCGATTTTCTTTACGATTTTATGGGGACGAATAATCTAACCTATATATTTTTTAATTTAATATTTGGGCTAAGCATTTAAAAACACTACTTTAACTACTTTAGTAAAAATTCGCCCCCTTAAAATTTTGAACTTCCAAATTTCACCCATTCATGAAATTTCGCTCATTCATGAAATTTCGCCCCTAAAATCTTCTATGGAGATGGGGAGTTTGACATTTGACAAAGATGACTAGTTAGTTGTTGAATTTGTTACTACAGCTGCTAATATTCAATCTTATTCTTTTGGCATCCAATTGCATAGCTTGTTTGAAGAGAAAGGCATTGCAGGAAATATTGTTCATGCAATAGCAACAACAAATGCAATCATTGTAGGTCTAATTGTAATTAAAACAACTAAGTTTCTTAGAAATAATTCAAAGAACTATAGAATGACACACTGCTTACAACATCCATCAAGGAAGATGCTTATGATTCCAATAGAACCATTTGAACCCAACAGATCTTGTTATGTATGCTCAAAGACACCTCTATCACTAGAGGTGAATACTCAACAAGTAAAATTGAAGGATATTATGGAGAAATCTGTTAAGGCTAATATGATTGTCAATTCATAATTAATCATGCATGGTTATCCACTTTTGTTATAGTAATGTGTAGTAAATGTAAATTGTATGGGAAGATCCCATACAATTTATATCGATTACCAGATTCTTTGCACTATCTAGACCCCTCGGGGAGGTCTAACAGATATCAATGAACAACAACTTTCAATTACACATTCAAGAGATATATGTTTCAACTAAGAAACTCAGATGTTGCTTACAGGAATTTGGGCATGAATGGAGAGCGTGTGTTAGCATTTGTGGTCCATTAAGGAAACTATGGGCTCCAGGAAGAAAATTAATAACACCATGTGCTATTAAAAGCAACATTTACTAATTTGACACTAAAGTTTAGTGGCCACAATCAGCATGACTCACAAGAGCTCCTGGCATTTCTATTAGATGGGCTTCATAAATATTTAAAATGTGTGAAGCACAAACCATACATAGACTCAAAGATGCAAATAGGCATCCAAATAAGGAAATTTTGCAGTGGGTTGGTATTTGCACTTCTATTAGGTTGTGAAAAGAGTGATCAACGCCTTGCTTCAAGTGTGTCTTTTAATGTTGCCAAAAATGTTGCTAACTCTCTAGAACATTAGACAGTGTTGTCTATAATCACTGAAAGTTTTGGCTTGCACTTGATAGATGCCATGCACTTGACAGATGCCAAGAATCTCTACCAGTTGAGTGACATTCACCTGCTTATGTGCTCATTGAGTGTGAAGACGGAGATATTCGTGTTTTCGTCCAACAAACGTGTGCATGGAATCTCTAAAGCTTATTTCGAGAGGAGTCAAGTACATTCAAGGAAGACAAGTTTGTCATTGGAATATCAACAAGGTTTTCACCTTTGCGAGGAATGTTTCAAAGCATCCAAAGACCTAGCAGGAATTTCATCTACTTCATAACAAAGATGATCCGGGCGATTTCAATATGTCGGATATTCAGAAAAATCGTGCTTTGGCTATTGAACACCTAGCTTCAAGATTGGTTTCCCTAAGGATTGAACTTTTCGCAGGTTATATGAGTGAAGGGATACATCGGCATGGGAACAAGTGTCTGTCATTATTGGGAAAGAGCTATGGAACAAGTGTCTCACCCTGGATTGTCACTCTAAAGGCCTTAGAACCTTTCATATCCACCTCCCCTTGACAGTCAGAAAATGTTCTCCTAGATCATGTAACACTAAAAGTTCTGTAGAGCAAACCTCTAATAGTTCTCCTAAACTGTACGAGATTTTTAAAGAAATCAACCTTGTACAACCTTGTACTCTATTCAATGAAAATAATTCTTCATTTCAATAGTTATAGGCTTTAACCTTATAATAAGGTAAAAGTAACCACGCACAGACCCCAATAACATAGCCTTTAACCTTATAAAGTAAAAGTAAGGCATTCCATTGTTTAAATGATTTGTGTTGTTGATATAAATAATATTAAATAATCTATATATAAAGAGCAACAAGTAATTAATGTATATATATATATAATCTTGAGCAACTGGAATTATAATGTATATATACTATATAACTTCATAAATAATTAATATATTATTAATGTATTAGATTAGTTATGTAAATTATATAATTAAAAATTTGTATGTATAATTTTTTATATAAGTTTTATTTTTAAAAATTATAAAAATATTTTTTATATTTGTACCTGTGTTTCCCCGCCATATCTAGATCCTGATTTTTCAAAAATCTGACAAATCCAGATCCATATCCATATCTGAATCCTAGTAACTTAGGTTATAACAATGGTGATAGACTACAACCTCAACATGAAAGGGAGATTCTGGAAAAGGTTCTCATTCACCATCTAGGAACTGAAGGAAAGATGGGATGTGGTGTTGATTTTATTACGGAAGATGGGATGCGGTGTTGATTTCATTATGGAAGATGGGATTCATCAATCTCTTGTAGACCTTGTTACTCCCTAATTTATGTATTTTCCCTCTTAAGTTTTGTAACTCTTTCTTCCTGTTTATTGTTGAAATCTTTCATGCAAATTCACTCATTTCCACAATCTCATTAAGCCAATCTCTACCGGTTGAGTGACATGCACCTGCTTATGTGCTCATTGAGTGTTAAGACATATGTTTTCCTTTAAATTTCTTATGCATCTTCCATCCAATCAATATTATGTTCCTTCAATGTGGGATAAAGATGGGCCAATGGTAAAGGCCTTGGTCTAAGGATTTGAATGTAATGGATTGTTTTCATCTTATTCCCCCATCTCATTTAATCTATCAATCATAGAAATCTGGAAATTAAATATTATAGATTAATGTTGCTACTAGCAGTGAAAATGGGTAGTCAACACTGAAATTATTCAAGAGTTACCCTCTGGCCCAAGAGCTAGTTTGAGGCCTAAAGCGGGGGAGGATTTTCAAAGCCTCCATAGATTGCCTTGGCATTGTTCCATAGCCAGGAACAGCCTGAGGAACAACACAATGCAAAATGTCTATTTGAATATTTGTTTTAACTAGTATGTAAACACCTCCTAACATAGTCTTACACTCGTTTCTCAGTGGAAGAGAAAAATAAGTGCCTTTGCAGGAGCAACAAAGTTTTATGCACACCAAAATGCCTCTGATAAGTGTTGTCATTGCTTGAGTGCTTCAACCAACACATAAAATTCCTTATCATAAGTGTTTCCTTATCATAAGTGTTTTAGTTGAACATGGCTTGGAACAAGGTCTATGAATGATATTCCATTGGATGTCCTCCCTGATTAAAAACAACACCTATGGCTTATTGCGAAACATTTGCAACAATTTCAAAAGGTGTTGTGAGTCAAGAAGAGAAAGCATTGATACATGGAAAATAGCTTCTTTCAACTTTTCCAGCATTTTCCAGCATTCCTATGCCTTAGTTATCTACAATAGAACCCAAAGAATTATAAACATAAAATCAAGATACATATTGTAATTTCTTTGTATCCTTTGGCTAGCACAACAACTTCATACAACTTCACCCAAAATCAACTTGCAGATCGGCAAAGCTTTTGATGCAGGTATTGCCTCATAAACTGAGTTTGTCTCACAACTGTTATACATGTGAGATTATTCAACAAACATGTGGAAAGAGTACAATATTGCTTATGTTTGTTTGGTGGCACTGCATATGTGACCAAAGAGTATAGTACTTATTAATTGAAATATAATCCCATCACAAGGATAAGCCATTGTGGTAGTAGCTTTCAATACATCACATGTGTTTAGGAGTGTGCACCTGGATGTGTGTGTGAGAGAGATGGATAGATAGATTTTATCCACGTCCTCAAGACCAAAGTGGTCTATATGACTGAAGTCACATCAGTAAAAGGCCATGCATTGACAAATATACTAAGAAAAAGTGTTTCCAAAGTACATAAATATGCTAGAAAAGAAAGGGGTTGCCCTAAATATGTTGTTGAACAGAGTTGCCATGAATATGTTGTTGAACTGAGCATTGATATTTTTGCAGGCCGAGAAACACATCAAAGTATATACCAGACAAGGATTTTCAGGAATACCATCTTCATGGAAAAAACACAATATTCCTTTTGCATGATAGCAGGGCACTAACAAAAACTCGATGGTGGAAAGATGATGACTGGAAGTGGACTTGTACCTGTGGATTTCGTGTTGAAGAATTCTTGGTTTTTGGCTATTTAGTAAATGCCTCAAAGGCATATTTATAAGTTGGAATCAGTGCAGTGACAGGGGTTATAATAGTTATTGATTTGTTTCTTATATGATGTTGAGAGATGAATAGCAAAGATTCAGGACCAAGTTCCCCCATTTGATTCAGAAACAACAATCACTCTGTTCCAGAAACAAAAGGACTATCCCTTTTAAAAAAATTTGGTGATGACGGTGAGAGTATCTTCTTTGCAGAAAGCACAGGTGACCTGTTTTATCAAGGGTGGTGCCGATGATTAAAGAAAGGTTCAGGGAGCTCCTAGGAGAGGTGTAGTCCAAGCATTTATAAATCAAGGACAATCCGTTGACAATGCAGACTCAAAATGTCAATGGAGTTTATTTGTAGAAAAATGATGTGGCTATAGTGCAGCTCTTAAGTTTGAGTTGAAATACCTTCATGATTATGTTGGGATCAATACAATCATAGGTTTAATAGTAGCTGGAAAATTTGCTTCCCTTATCCAACATGAATGGAGTCCAAAGTCTTTGATAGGCATTGGGGAAATAACGCTTGCAACTTAGTGAATATAAATAACCTTGATGCAAAAGATGATTATACAGTGGCATAGTATTGCAATGGAGAAATGTTTGCATCATTTAAACAAGTTTTGATTGACATACAATCAGTAACATACAATCTTAGAATTTGATTGACAAGATGCAAGGCAGGGGAGGCCATCCTGCAGTTGAAAGACTAAAATTTCAAAAATTATTTTGTGTCTTCTATGTTGTTTTCTGGGGATAGATTCTAGGATCAAGAAGGAGTGACAAAGTGGCAAGGTTGATTGTGAGAGACCTGGATTAGTGGTTGGTTAGGGGCTTCATATAAAGCAGAGGCATGGAGAATGACCATATTGTTTGGCATAAGTAATAAGCAACAAGAGAAAATTGAACAACCAACACTTTATAATAATGGAAGTTGGCTATATAATAATCAGTGATCACAGTAAGAAGTTGGCTATACAATGTATGCAAAATCTAGGATTGTAGATTATGCATGCAGAGTTTTTGATGAAATGGCCACAATAAGCTCGACATTGTGGAATTCAATGATTGCAACATGTGTGCAGAATGAACTTGATTTGCAAGCCCTTGAACTCTTTTCTGAAATGCATCATCTAACCCTGAGATTGGACATATTTATGTTTGTCATTGTTCTTCGGGCTTGTGCAAACCTTGGTGTTCTAGAATAGGGAAAAAAACTTCACGTCCATGTGATCAAAACTGGATTTGAGTCAATTATATAAAACCTCATGAAATTACACGGAAAAGGGCCAAACATACATGAAACTAAAGAAAAAATTAGAAAAATTAAACTGTCGGTTGCATTCATGTGTCCTCAGACACAAAAAACTTGCTTATCAAAGAGTTTGACCTTTTTTTAAGGGAAGTCAAAGTTGTATTTGGGAGTCTAGAGCATTCTAATGCTAGTTCTATTTTAAAGAATGTTGTGTTTGGAGGCTTTGATGACGTGTTGGAGCTGGGAAAGCATGCAATAGAGTGTATTGACAATGAGGAGCTCATTGACAATGGTAAAGGGATAGAA
Source organism: Picea engelmannii (assembly GCA_009831015.1). Taxonomy (NCBI): domain Eukaryota; kingdom Viridiplantae; phylum Streptophyta; class Pinopsida; order Pinales; family Pinaceae; genus Picea; species Picea engelmannii. The sequence goes on along the minus strand of ML811870.1, from coordinate 123,521 downwards.
GAGAGAATAAACAGATACATAGAAGTATTTTCAACAACTTACCATTCTCTTCGTGAGTTCTCTCCCCTGGCCGGTGCCCTCCTCGAGCTCTCTCTCCCGGTGCCCTCCGCGAGCTCTCTCTAACCACGTAGCTTGTGAGCTCTCTCCCTGTTCCCTTCGTGAGCTCTCTCTAACCCCGAGCTCGAGCTCTCAACTATATTTGCTTATGAATGGGCGCGAGTTCATGAATGGGTGAGCATAAAATTATTTTCATGCATGGGCGCGAGTATTTTCATGAATGGGAGCGAGTATTATCATTTCATACCTCTTAACATGAAATTGCAGCCTCCTTCTACCCATTCAACTATTGAACATTACCATATAGTTTCAATTTCCCACAAAAAATGGACTATATAAATGTTTAATTCATTTTATAATCTAGATTAATTTTAGGGTTGTTATTTAGTGACGGGTTGTGCCTTTCGTACTTAATAATGCACAAATGCAAAAAATTTAGTGTTGTAAAAAATGAAATTCAAAAATGGAAAAGGCATGAAAACCTATAGATGTTATTTTCCCTTTCCCTTTCTTCCTTTCATTATAGAAACTAAAAAAACTATTATCAATAGGCAATACATATAGAAGGCTCAAAACCACTATGAAAAATAAATCTTTAACCCTATTATGTAAGCCCAAAAAACCAAAAATATGTGGGAAAATGCTTTACAATCATGAAATTGTGTAGAAAAATGGTTTCCATACATGAAATTGC
>ML811870.1:65110-91834 GCA_009831015.1 Picea engelmannii | reverse complement strand
ACCCACGTTTCATTAAAAAAAACTATTCAAAACCATAATCATTTAGCTGTTGCGATTAGATTGAATGAGACTTGGATCTCTAGCTTGCATTTTCAATCATTAATTTTCCTCTTTATTGTTGAACATGCATTTTCAATCATTACAGACAATTTTCCTTTTTATTTTCAATCATTCTTTATTGTCGATCGATAGTTCATTGATAGTTCATTTTTAATCATTAGAGAAAATTTTCCTATTTATTTATTTATTTATATATATATATATATATATATATATATATATATATATATATATATATATTTATTTATTTATTTATTTATTGTCCATCATGCATTTTCAATCATTATAGAAAATTTTCATTTTTATTTTCAATCATGGTTAAAATTTGTTGGGGAAAATGTTTGTAATTAGATATTTTGTTTAATAAATAAGATTGATATTTTTATTTATTTAATTTTCAATCATGATTAAAATTTATTAAGCAAAATGTTAATCTTTATATATTTTGTTTGGTAAATAAAGTTTAAAACTCTTCAAAACAATTAAACAATTTAGTTGTTAAGATTAGATTGAATGAGAATCGGATCTAGTTTGCATTTTCAAACATTATAGAACAAACTTCTCTTTATTTTATATCATGATTAAAATTTGTTGGGTAAAATATTTGTGGTTAGATATTTTGTTTAGTAAATAAGGTTTATAGAAAAATCTCTTATTTTTTATAGGAGTTAAAATTTGTTAAAAAAATGTTTGTCATTTAATATTTTGTTTGGTAAATAAGGTTTATAGAAATTTTTTCTCTATCATGGTTAAAATTTGTTAAATAAAATGTTTATGATTAAATATTTTGTTTGGTAAATATGATTTAAAAAATTGAACATGATTATGAAAAATGGTTAAATTAATTTTATAATTATATTTTAATTATATATATGTATGGTGAATGTTTTTTTCCTTATCACTTTAATTTTTTAAATTTATTTTAATTAAATTTAAATAATTTTAATTTTCCTATCACTTTGTAAAATCACCATTTTAATAAAAAAATGCATTCCATTTATAATTTATTATAATTATTATAATATGATTGAGTAGTTTTATTAGTTTATAAAGCATATTAATGATAGGTTTTATATTCCATCTATTTTGTTTTTTTTGGGTGCCAAACAGCTAATAATAATATTAAAGATATGGAGTTGTTTTCTCAACAATTATTATTTTATATTTTATTTTTGACAAAGGATCTTTGTTCGATCCCACATGCATGTTGGGCCATACCTATCCAACTTCGAGGAAGAAAGTGTATTAAACAAAAGGGTTCTTCGACGTCACGAAAAATGAAATGAAATTTAGTAACTTAGGGAAGCTTGGTCTTGGCCTTATGATTTGGTTTTCTTGTATCTACCCCGTCCAAATTTTAGTGGTTTAGATTACATATACAAAGTAGGTTTTTGAGGAGGATGTTCAATTTATTTATGCTATATTAAAAATAATTTATAATAAAAATTGATTTAAACAGTGTAAAATTATATTTTTTTTAATAATTAATTTATTAATAAATTTAAAAAAAAAATAAAAAATTTAAACTATGCCTATAATTATTATTCAACAATTATTACTATCAACACAAATCACCATACTCACAACAATCCCTTGTAACTCAACAATTATTACTATCAACACAAATCACCATACTCACAACAATCCCTTGTAACTCAACAATTATTACTATCAACACAAATCACCATACTCACAACAATCCCTTGTAACGTTACAACTTAAAAAAAATGTTACTCCCTTGTAACGTTACAACTTTACAAAATTATTATACATAATTTATGTGCCATTCTTCAACTAGGCTCATCATTTGTTTTTTTGGAAATTTAACTAGCTAATCTACATCAATGAAAGTTCTCTTATATTAACTAGCTAATATACATCAATGAAAGTTCTCTTATATTAACTAGCTAATCTACATCAATGGAAGTTCTCTTATATCACATGTATGTTTAATTTTTATGACACTTTGAAACAAGGAATGCTTTTATTTATTTATAATATATTAAATTTTTATGACAGTTCAGAAAAATGAATGCTTCTATTCTTTATAATATTTTATAATTAAACCTTCATGTGAAATTAGACTACTTTCAATGAATTTGATTGGTAAATTAGACTATTTTCAATGAACTTTCCATTGCAGTTAGTGGGCCTAGAGGGACAATAATTATATAATTATCGATAATTCATTGACTTCATATTAGTTTGTTTTTTGACCACAAATATTTGCATAATATCTTTTGTTGGAACTAGGGAATTAAAAACATTGATTTTTATATAATAAAAAATATCATATATGACATGATATGATTGGATAACAAATTGGCGGTCTTATTGTCGGCTTAGCTATTCCCAATGTTTATATGTTTGCATAGCCAAAGTTTTTGATCATATAACGTCTTTCTAAATCATATATTTTCTTATGCATTGCTTAAAGGTGGATTAATGCTAGCATTAGTTTGAATGTTTGTCTTAACATTTTCTACTAATTTATCCTAAGTTTTGTTAATTATAAATATTTTTTTGTTTGTTGTACTATTGCTATTATTTTTATTTTTATTTTTTATTATTATTAAGTACTTAACCCACTTAAAGAGGCTTGCCACACAGAGATTTCTTAAATGTTTACATAGCTCCCCTTGGACTAACATCCTTAAATGTTTACCTAAGAGACCTCAGAGCCTTAAATGTTTACTTAACCGGCATGTTACAAGACATTTTCCTCATATTTTGTTCTAGCTTGAGAGTTCCATGGTCACGGGTGGAATTGCAAATGACAGAAGTGTTGTCTGCAAAATGTGTATCACAGAATTGTTATGAAAAATGAAAAATAAAAATAAATATGAATAATTAATTGAATAAAATTTAACAAAACATTATCACATATAAATAATGAATACTATATTTAATATTAATATTATAGGATAGATATCATTAATTTAATTTATAGTTTATTTATTAATATAAATATAAAATAGTATATACAAGTATATATCCGTTTTAACTTTAGAGTCAAGAAGGATCAATTTCTAGGTACAAACCTTTATTATCATATACAAAATAAAAATTCCAAAATAATTGTTTATACTATTCTTTAAGTAAAAAGTGTTATAGCATTATGTAAATTACTATTAATCTTGGTACAATGTTATAATATTCTATAAATTACTAAATCTCATGTTGTTGTCGTCATACTCGTGATCGTGACACATAAGTTGTGATACATACACATGACTATAAATGTGAACCAACCAGTGATACATAAGTTGTGATGCATAAGCATGATTATAAATGTGAACCCGCGCGGCTCAAGGTGTCAAGCTGTCACATCTATTTTATTCTACTATATTTTTATACGTATATGAAGAAATTGTTGGGTGCAAAATGTATATGACATAAGTGTTGGTGCAAGATATATATATTAATATTATATGATAGATATCATTAATTTTATTTTATAGTTTATTTATTAATATTAATATAAAATAGTATATACAAGTATATATCCATTTTAACTCAAGAGTCAAGAAGGATCAATTTCTAGGTACAAACCTTTATCATCGTAAAAAAAAATCAAAATTCCAAAATTCCAAATTTACATTTAAAAACATTAAAAATAATATTGAATAAAATTTAAATAATTGTTTATACTATTCTTTAAGTAAAAAGTGTTATAGCATTATATAAATTACTCTAAATCTTGGTACACTGTTATAATATTTTATAAATTACTAAATCTCATGTTGGGGTCGGTTAGACTCGTGATACATAAGCATGACTATAAATGTGAACCTACTAGTCCGCCAACCCGCTCACTGTGTCACATCTATTTTATACGTATATGACGTATTTGTTGGGTGCAAAATGTATATGACGGAAGTGTCTGGTGCAAGATGTATATCATGGAATAGGCGGGACATGAAAAATAAAAATAAATATGAATAATTAATGGAATAAAATTGGGCCAAGGAGGCCAGCTAGGGGAACGCCCACCCGGGGAGCACAAGTCAACCACCTAGGCACGACCCATTTTTAGCTTTTGATGTTATTAGTCCCTTCCGTAGGCATAGAGGGACTATAGCGATTGATAAATCGTTGACCTGGTATTAGATTCTACATTGACCATAAATATTTCCATATTGTCTATTGTTGGAACAAGGGAAGTGAAAACATCGATTTTTATATAATAAAAAGTATCATTTTTGTGAAGATCTGATTGGACAATGGATTGGAGGTCTTATTGTCGCATTCGCTATTCCCAATGTGAAATATGTTGGCATTTCCAAAGTATTTGGTCTTTTTGAATCATATCTTTTATTATGCATTGGTCGAAGGTGGATTAATGATAACATTAGTTCGAATGTTTCCCTTAGCATTTTGTGCTAGGTAGAATACATTCTCTACCAAATTACTATGTGTGATTTTTTCTTTATTGTTGCGTGCTTCGAGAGAACATGCCTACCATGCTGCATATTTTCTTAAATGCTTGCACAGGCCTATGCCCTTCAATGGTCCTAACAGTCTTAACTATTTACGTAACAACTCTGCCAGTCTTAAATGATTATTGTATAGATGCGTTATGACACAATTTCGTTCATGGTCGGCATCACTGCTGAAGTGGTCGATCCTTGTTCGTTGCTTTGTTCCATGATTCTGGTTCTTGTTTGATTCAACTTTGCAAAGTTGAGGTCCTGCACTTGCAGTTCAAGCTCTTCGTGGTTGTTCACTAGTTTGTTATTCTTCAACTTTGCAAGTTGTTGGACCCGTTGTTGCGGTTTGTAGTTTTTGGGGCTGAGCTCTTGTCATCCTTTGTTGACAGGTAAGCTTCCCTGTTGTTGTTGTTTTTTAATGGTGGGAGTCCCTGCCTCGAAATTTTGTTGTAGACCATCTTTGTCTGTGCTCTTGGTTTCTGTTCCTGGAAAGCATGCATCTTCATATGCGGGTTGTTGCGTCCATAGCTTTTTCGAAAATTTAATGCAGAGGGCTTTACGAAAAGTAGTTGGGAGCTATCAGAAGAGGGAACTATCGAGAGGGGTGTAGACGCAGGGTATGCTTTTATTCTGTGGGTCAGAAAATTGCGTCTACATGTTCTCTTTCTGCTAAGTAAAGTTATGGTTTTATTTATTTGCGTTCTTTCTCCTGTTTGGTTCAGTTTCCAGTGTCGATCTGTTTTCTTCTCATTTGCAATGGGGACTAGGGGGGATTCAAGTTGACAAGAAGAAGGTTGAAAGATACATATGGGGATTGGTACCCTATTTTGCTACCTCTTATTTTTTCCCCCGCTTTCTCTGTTTTCATAGAAACTGAAAGTATGTAGAAAATAACTTGAAAATGATAGTGGAAGAGATGAAATAAGTAATACATGTTCAGTCGTATGAAATAGATACACAGTCCATTATGTTAAATTTGGTAGCATCGACAACCATTCTCCAATGAAAGGCCATATGGGCCACCCTGAGGCTAGCCAGGGAGATTTGGAGAATCAACCAATCTTGTGAGGTATTGAAAAACGCCAGGGGGAACAAACAACCTCTGTGAGTCAAACCAAAAGTCAAGACGAACAAGATGCTATGTGAGTCTAATGCAAAAGTCAGGGGGAACGTACAACCTCTGTGAGCATAGACAGTCTAATGCAAAAGTCAGGGGGAACGTGCAACCTCCGCGAGCATAGACAGACTAGTGAAAAAGTCAGGGGGAACATACAACCTCTGTGAGCCTAGTCAAACCTTGTGAGCCATGAGCAAAAGTCAAGGTATCTAGAAAAAGTTAGGTTGAATGTAAAATTCCTATGAGCTAGAAACAAACGATATTCCTAGTATTGCAAATGGTGTAATTGTATTGATCTAGTGTGTTGGCACGTGTAAACATTATCCATCATGAAGAGAATTTTGAATTGCCTTGTCAAGAGTTGTAACTAAAGTCTTGAGTCTAGTTTTATGTTAGAACTAAAGTGTAATGTTGAGTTGCAACTAAAGTCTTGAGTCTAGTTCTATTTTAGTAATGTTGAGTTGCAACTAAAGTCTTGAGTCTTAGAAATACAGTGTAATGTTGAGTTGCAACTAAAGTCTTGAGTCTAGTTCTATTTTAATAATGTTGAGTTGCAACTAAAGTCTTGAGTCTTAGAAATACAGTGTAATGTTGAGTTGCAACTAAAGTCTTAAGTCTAGTTCTATGTTCGAACTAAAGCATGTCAGCCTCAAGTCTAGTTCTAAGTTCGAACTAAAGTGTAATGCTAAGTTGTAACCAATCTCAAGTTTAGTTCTAAAGTTCAAACTAAAGTGTAATGATGAGTTGTAACCAACCTCAAGTCTAGTTCTAAGTTTGAACTAAAGTATGAAGATGAGTTATGACTAATGCATGCAATCAAGTTACTATTTCGAGCTTCTCCTCTTCCCCTCTTCAGCCTATATAAGAAGAGACTGAACCCTCTCCTCAACATAGTTTCGCAACACAGTTTTGCAATACAGTTTTGCAACACAATTTTGAAACATAGTTTTCATATGCAGGTTGAGGGTGAAGTAATAGAGGAGCACATCAGTGATAAATAGGCAATATATCAAAGGTGTATTTCAGTAAGGTCTTGTAAGTCTTTGTTAGGTTAGAGTCATCTTGGCAAGCTCTTTGAGAGAAGTACATTCATGGTGGATATTTGTAAGAGATCTTACATTATTAATGCAATAAAGGAATATTGTTTGCTGGGGTTTTTCTCCCTATACAGGGTTTCCACAGGGTATATGAGTTGTTGATATGCATGTTTACTTATCTAAATAATTATTTATATTCAATTATGATTTGAAATTGTTGAAGTGTATTAAGCTAGTATCAAAGTATTGAAGAAAATAAAAGAATTAATCCGCATAAGAAATCAAGCTCATAATTTAACATGGTATCAGAGCTTAGGGCGTGTTAAACATGTTGAAGTGCAACAACAGGTACACACAAATCCAAGCGAGCTTGATTAAGTTTCCAGTGTGAGGACCATGGCATCCTCTATTTCAGCCAGGGCCGAATATAGGCTTGAAGGAGATACCAACTTTAATGTGTGGAAGCTTCGTATAACAAATATCTTGCAAGAGGACGATCTTGAACAATATGTGACCATAGTGGTGGAGGAACCAATGAATAATGCAGGAAGAACAACTTTCGGGAAGAGTCAAGAAAAGTCCAAGCGAATATATTTGACTCAGTCAAAGACAGTATAATGCCTGCAATGACTTCGTTGATGACTTTCAAGGATTGTATGGATACCTTGGTGAATCTGTATGAGCAACAAGATCCAAGTCAAAAGACGACACTTAAGCACAAGCTTAAGTATTTGAAGAAGGAGAAAGGTGAATCAGTGGCATATTTCTATTCCAGGATGGCTTAGATTAGAGATCAGCTTTTGGTTACAGGGGTGATAGTGGACAATGATGATTTAATGCAAGCCATTTTTTATGGTCTTCCTTCTTCATGGGAGACCTTCTTATCTAGTGTAAGTGGGAGAGAGTTTCAACCCATGTTTGAGAGGTTATTGCATGATTGCCTCTAGGAGGAGAGTTGCACAACTACCAGGAGCGAGCCAATGAAAGAAAATCACTCAGCTTTAGCATCAAGATTCAAGGGAAAGAAGAAAGGTACTTTCTAGAAAGGCTCTCAATGGAAGCCAAACATCAAACGTACATTCAAAGGTAAGAATATTGATACATCTAATATTAAATGCTTTAGTTGTAATAAGTTGGGTCATTTTGCTAAAGTTTGTTGGTTTAGAAAGAAATATCCTAGGAGAGGGAAACATCATGCCTCAACTACCGAGGATGATGAATCCAAAAGAAATCAGAAAAGTCCTTATAATGAATAAGAAAATATGAAAGAATATTATTTGGTTTCTTCTTTATCCAGTTCAGTTTCCACGGGGCCAAAAACTTGGGTAGTAGACAGTGGTGCATCAAAGCACATGACAGGGTACAAGGAGATCCTCTCAGATTTCGAGACAAAATATTTTGCAGAGTAGGTTGAGATCAGGGATGAAAAATGTTACAAGATAGAGGGAGTAGGCTCTATCTCCTTCAGATTGGAATCTAGGGCTAGACTTCATGATGATGAAGTATTATATGTTCCAGGGCTTAAGAAGAATCTACTATCAGTTGCAACCCTTGAGGACAAGGGACATTGGGTGATCTTCAAGGACATGCCAACTGTTTGGAAAATTTTCCGTCGCTCTAGTATACAACAATGCCAATGTTGAAGTTCTTGCGAACTAAAATGTGCAACCAACTCAAGCAAATGCCCCAAGCATTACAGAGGCTGAGCAATCTTGAAGAAATAGAGGTGGAATGCTGCCCAAAATGGGAAGAAGGCCTCTGGGATGACAGTGCTTCTCCTCGGAGTATTTTGAGAGACCGCGGGATCAAATTGACAATAGATAATTTCGTGGTTAGTACTGGTCATTAACTAAATTTTTTCTGGAGTTCGTGGTTTGAGTTTGTAAACATTAGACTGAATGGAACTAGTGTTAAATGAAGATCGTCTGTGGTATTTATAGTATTTTTTTCAAACTTATTTTTTTGAACTTGTTTGTATTGAGATACTGCTACTCTGTCATGGGAAGAGTGTTGTAAGCGTTTTAACAGGTAAAGTTTGTACTGATATACAACTACTCTGTCATGGGAAGAGTAGCATTGCTGTAATAGTATAGCCTTTTATCCTAGTCAATAGGTGTCACTACTTAATAAGAAATAAATTAGTCACAGTTGTAGAGTAAATATTAGTGTTGGTCCAATTTTTCTCTTACATCTCTGTCTTGATGGTTATATATATGCATCTTGAATTGGACATGGTGTTATCTGTGCTGGGTGATTTTTTTGGGTTGAAAAAGTAATTTTTGTTTTAAAATATGGGGTTTGGTAACGAGTACCATAGGCACAACTCGATAATTGGGTACGCGTGATATAAGAAATCAAAGATGTACACACAAGACATAAAGTTCTAAAGAAAGTTATGCATATAGACAGAGATGAGCAATCTAACTGTAAGGAAGAAACAAGATTTATCCTTCATTGAGAGTAATTAAACCAATGACTTCACCCACGTTTCATTAAAAATAAACTATTCAAAACCATAATCATATAGCAGTTGCGATTAGATTGAATGAGACTTGGATCTCTAGCTTGCATTTTCAATCATTAATTTTCCTCTTTATTGTTGAACATGCATTTTCAATCATTACAGAAAATTTCCATTTTTATTTTCAATCATCACAGAAAATTTTCCTTTTTATTTTCAATCATTCTTTATTGTCGATCGATAGTTCATTTTTAATCATTATAGAAAATTTTCCTCTTTATTTTTATTGTCCATCATGTATTTATAGAAAATTTTCCTTTTTATTTTCAATCATGGTTAAAATTTGTTGGGGGAAATGTTTGTAGTTAGATATTTTGTTTAATAAATAAGATTGATATTTTTTTTATTTAATTTTCAATCATGATTAAAATTTATTGGGCAAAATGTTAGTCTTTATATATTTTGTTTGGTAAATAAAGTTTAAAACTCTTCCAAACAATTAAACAATAGTTGTTAAGATTAGGTTGAATGAGAATCGGATCTAGTTTGCATTTTCAAACATTATAAAACAAACTTCTCTTTATTTTATATCATGATTAAAATTTGTTGGGTAAAATATTTGTGGTTAGATATTTTGTTTAGTAAATAAGGTTTATAGAAAAATCTCTTATTTTCCACAGGAGTTAAAATATGTTAGAAAAAATGTTTGTCATTTAATATTTTGTTTTTTTGACGAACCCAACTAAGAATTTCCTTGGCCTTGACTTATTCTTCGGGATTACAGGGAACAACCCTTCGGAAAAAAAGCGGTCAGAAGTGGGTGAGAAAAAAATAGGTGGAAAAAACAAAACCGAACCGTTGGGGAACCCCTATTCTCACAGTTGGGGCCCCACGCGTGTTTCCACCAATCGTCTCTTTCAAGTGATCGTTTTAACGAAGAACCCTAAGTCACCAAAATGAAATGGTTAAAATTTGTTAAATAAAATGTTTATGATTAGATATTTTGTTTGGTAAATATGATTTAAAAAATTGAACATGGTTTTGAAAAATGGTTAAATTAATTTTATAATTATATCTTAATTATATATATGTATGGTGAATGTTTTTTTTTCCTTATCACTTAAATTTTTTAAGTTTATTTTAATTAAATTTAAATAATTTTAGTTTTCCTATCACTTTGTAAAATCATCATTTTAATAAAAAAATGCATATTATAAATATTATAATATGATTGAGTAGTTTTATTAGTTTATAAAGCATATTAATGATAGGTTCTATATTCCATCTAATTTTTTTTGTGCCAAACAACTAATAATAATATTAAAGATATGGAGTTGTTTTCTCAACAATTATTATTTTATATTTTATTTTTGACAAAGGATCTTTGTTCGATCCCAAATGCATGTTGGCCATACCTATCCAACTTCGAGGAAGAAAGTGTATTAAACAAAAGGTTCTTCGACGTCACGAAAAATGAAATGAAATTTATTAACTTAGGGAAGCTTGGTCTTGGCCTTATGATTTGGTTTTCTTGTATCCAGAGAATATGTTCAAATTTTATTGGTTTAGATTATATATAAAGTAGGTTTTTAGGAGGATGTTCAATTTATTTATGTTATATTAAAAATAACTTAAAAAACTGATTTGAACAATGTAAAATTATAAATTTTTCAATAATTAATTTATTAATAAATTTAAAATAAAAAATAAAAAATTTAAACTATACCTCTAATTATTACTCAACAATTATTACTATCAACACAAATCACCATACTCACACCAATCCCTTGTAACGTTACAACTTTAAAAAAATGTTACTCCCTTGTAACGTTACAACTTTACAAAATTATTATACATAATTTATGTGCCATTCTTCAACTAGGCTCATCATTTGTTTTTTTTGGAAATTTAACTAGCTATTCTACATCAATGGAAGTTCTCTTATATTAACTAGCTAATCTACATCAATGAAAATTCTCTTATATTAACTAGCTAATCTACATAAATGTAAGTTCTTTTATATCACATGTATGTTTAATTTTTATGACACTTTGGAACAAGGAATACTTTTCTTATTTATAATATATTAAATTTTTATGACAGTTCAGAACAAGGAATGCTTCTATTCTTTATAATATTTTATAATTAAATTTTCATGTGAAATTAGACTATTTTCAATGAATTTGATTGGTAAATTAGACTACTTTCAATGAACTTGCCATTGTAGTTAGTCCCTGCCGAAGGTCCCTGCTGAAGGCCTAGAGGGACAATAGTTATCGATAATTCATTGACTTCATATTAGTTTGTCCTTTGACCACAAATATTTGCATAATATCTTTTGTTGGAACTAGGGAATTAAAAACATTGATTTTTATATAATAAAAAATACCATATATGACATGATATGATTGGATAACAAATTGGAGGTCTTATTGCTGGCTTAGCTATTCACAATGTTTATATGTTTGCATATCCAAAGTTTTTGATCATATACTGTCTTTCTAAATCATATATTTTCTTATGCATTGCTTGAAAGTAGATTAATGCTAGCATTAGTTTGAATGTTTGTCTCAGCGTTTTCTACTAATTTATCCTAAGTTTTGTTAATTATAAATATTTTTGTGTTTGTTGTACTATTACTATTATTTTTATTTTTATTTTTTTATTATTATTAAGTACTTAACCTACTTAAAGAGGCCTGTTTACGAAGCTCCCCTTGTACTGACATCCTTAAATGTTTACCTAAGAGACCTCACAACCTTAAATGTTTACTTAACAGGCATGTTACAATACATTTTCCTCATATTTTTGGATTCAATCTTGTCTGTTCTAACTTGACAGTTCCATGGTCACGGGTGGAATTGCAAATGACGGAAGTGTTGTCTGCAAAATGTGTATCACAAAATTGTTATGAAAAATGAAAAATAAAAAATAAATATGAATAATTAATTGAATAAAATTTAACAAAACATTATCACATATTAATAATGAATACTATATTTAATATTAATATTATAGGATATATATCATTAATTTACTTTATAGTTTATTTATTAATATAAATATAAAATAGTATATACAAGTATATATCCATTTTAACTTTAGAGTCAAGAAGGATCAATTTCTAGGTACAAACCTTTATTATCATAAATAAAATCAAAATTCCAAAATAATTGTTTATACTATTCTTTAAGTAAAAAGTGTTATAGCATTATATAAATTACTATTAATCTTGGTACAATGTTATAATATTCTATAAATTACTAAATCTCATGTTGTTGTCCATCGTACTCATGATCGTGATACATAAGTTGTGATACATACACATGACTATAAATGTGAACCAACGAGTGATACATAAGTTGTGATACATAAGCATGACTATAAATGTGAACCCGTGCCGCTCAAGGTGTGAAGTTGTCACATCTATTTTATTCTACTATATTTTTATACGTATATGACGAAATTGTTGGGTGCAAAATGTATATGACAGAAGTGTTGGTGNTATATATATATATATATATATATATATATATATATATATATATATATATATTATATGATATATATCATTAATTTTATTTTATAGTTTATTTATTAATATTAATATAAAATAGTATATACAAGTATATATCCATTTTAACTCTAGAGTGAAGAAGGATCAATTTCTAGGTACAAACCTTTATCATCGTAAAAAAAATCAAAATTCCAAATTTACATTTAAAAACATTAAAAATAATATTGAATAAAATTTAAATAATTGTTTATACTATTCTTTAAGTAAAAAGTGTTATAGCATTATATAAATTACTATAAATCTTGGTACAATGTTATAATATTTTATAAATTACTAAATCTCATGTAGGGGTCGGTTAAACTCGTGATACATAAGCATGACTATAAATGTGAACCCAACCCGCTCACCGTGTCACATCTATTTTATACGTATATGATGGATTTGTTGGGTGCAAAATGTATATGACAGAAGTGTCTGGTGCAAGATGTATATCATGGAATAGGCGGGACATGAAAAATAAAAATAAATATGAATAATTAATGGAATAAAATTGGGCCAAGGAGACCACCTAGGGGAACGCCCACCCGGGGCACACAAGTCAACCACCTAGGTACGACTTAGTCCCTTCCGTAGGCATACAGGGACTATAGCGATTGATAAATTGTTGACCTGGTATTAGATTGTGCATTGACCATAAATATTTCCATATTGTCTATTGTTGGAACAAGGGAAGTGAAAACATCGATTTTTATATAATAAAAAGCATCATTTTTGTCAAGATCTGATTGAACAACGGATTGGAGGTCTTATTGCCACCTTCGTTATTCCCAATGTGAAATATGTTGGCATATCCAAAGTATTTGGTCTTTTTGAATCATATCTTTTATTATGCATTGGTCGAAGGTGGATTAATGATAACATTAGTTCAAATGTTTCCCTTAGCATTTTGTGCTAGGTAGAATACATTCTCTACCAAATTACTATGTGTGATTTTTTCTTTATTGTTGCGTGCTTTGAGAGAACAGGCCTACCACGTTGCATATTTTCTTAAATGCTTGCACATGCCTATGCCCTTCAATGGTCCTGACAGTCTTAACTATTTACCTAACAACTTTGCCTGTCTTAAATGTTTATTGTACAGATGTGTTACAACAAAATTTCGTTCATGGTCAACATAGTTGCTGAAGTGGTCGATCCTTGTTCGCTGCTTCGTTCCATGATTCTGGTTCTTCTTTGATTCAACTTTGCAAAGTTGAGGTCCTGCACTTGCAGTTCGAGCTCTTCGTGGTTGTTCACTGGTTTGTTGTTCTTCAACTTTGCAAGCTGTTGGACCTATTGTTGCGGTTTGTAGTTTTTGGGGCTGAGCTCTTGTCATCCTTTGTTGACAGGTAAGTTTCCCTGTTGTTGCTATTTTTTAATGGTGGGAGTCCCTGCCTCAAAATTCTGTTGTAGACCATCTTTGTTTGTGCTCTTGGTTTTTGTTCCTGGAAAGCATGTGTCTTCATATGCAGGCTGTCGCATCCATAGATTTTCCGAAAATTGCAATGCAGAGGGCTTTACGAAAAGTAGTTGGGAGCTATCAGAAGAGGGAACCATTGGGCGGGGTGTAGACGCAGGGTATGCTTTTATTCTGTGGGTCGGAAAACCGTGTCTACATGTTCTCTTTTTGCTAAGTAAAGTTATGGTTTTATTTATTTGCATTCTTTCTCCTGTTTGGTTTAGTTTCCAATGTCGATCTGTTTTCTTCTCATCTGCAATGGGGACTAGGGGGGATTCAAGTTGACAAGAAGAAGGTTGAAAGATACATATAGGGATTGGTACCCTATTTTTCTTTCCTTTTTTATTTTTCTACCTCTTCTCTTTTTCCCCTGCTTTCTCTGTTTTCATAGAAACTGAAAGTATGTAGAAAATAGCTTGAAAATGATAGTTGAAGAGATGAAAGAAGTAATAGATGTTCATTCCTATGAAATAGATACACAATCCATTATGTTAAATTTGGCAGCATCGACAGTCATTCTCCAATGAGAGGCCATATGGGCCACCCTAAGGCTAGCCAGAGAGTTTTGGAGAATCAACCAGTCTTGTGAGGTATTGACAAAAGCCAGGGGGAATGAACAACCTCTATGAGTCAAACCAAAAGTCAGGAGGAATGAGATGTTATGTGAGTCTAATGCAAAAGTCAGGGGGAACGTACAACCTCTGTGAGCATAGACAGTCTAGTACAAAAGTCAGGGGGAATGTACAACCTCCGTGAGCATAGACAGACTAGTGCAAAAGTCAGGGGGAACATACAACCTCTATGAGCCTAGTCAAACCTTGTGAGCCATGAGAAAAAGTCAAGGTATCTAGCAAAAGTTAAGTTGAATGTAAAATTCCTATGAACTAGAAACAAACGATATTCCTAGTATTGCAAATGGTGTAATTGTATTGATCTAGTGCATTGGCACGTGTAAACATTATCCACCATGAAGAGAATTTCGAATTTCCTTGTCGAGACTTGTAACTAAAGTCTTGAGTCTAGTTCTATGTTAGAACTAAAGTGTAATGTTGAGTTGCAACTAAAGTCTTGAGTCTAGTTCTATTTTAGTAATGTTGAGTTGCAACTAAAGTCTTGAGTCTAGTTCTATGTTAGAACTAAAGTGTAATGTTGAGTTGCAACTAAAGTCTCGAGTCTAGTTCTATTTTAATAATGTTGAGTTGCAACTAAAGTCTTGAGTCTTAGAAATAAAGTGTAATGTTGAGTTGCAACTAAAGTCTTAAGTCTAGTTCTAAGTTCGAACTAAAGCATGTCAGCCTAAAGTCTAGTTCTAAGTTCGAACTAAAGTGTAATGCTGAGTTGTAACCAATCTTAAGTCTAGTTCTAAAGTTTGAACTAAAGTGTAATGCTGAGTTGTAACCAATCTCAAGTCTAGTTCTAAGTTTGAACTAAAGTATGAAGTTGAGTTATGACTAATGCATGGAATCAAGTTACTATTTCGAGCTTCTCCTCTTCCCCTCTTCAGCCTATATAAGAAGAGGCCGAACCCTCTCCTCAACATAGTTTCGCAACACAGTTTTGCAATACAGTTTTGCAATATAGTTTTGCGACACAATTTTGAAACACAGTTTTCATATGCAGGTTGAGGGGGAAGTAATAGAGGAGCACATCAGTGATAAATAGGCAACATATCAAAGGTGTATTTCAGTAAGGTCTTGTAAGTATTTGTCAGGTCAGAGTCATCTTGGAAAGCTCTTTGAGAGAAGTACATTCATGGTGGATATTTGTAAGAGATCTTACATTATTAATGCAATAAAGGAATATTGTTTGTTGGGGTTTTTCTCCCTATACATGGTTTCCCCAGGGTATATGAGTTGTTGATATGCATGTTTACTTATCTACATAATTATTTCTATTCGATTATGATTTGAAATTGTTGAAGTGTATTAAGATGGTATCAAAGTATTGAAGAAAATAAAAGAATTAATCCGCATAAGAAATCAAGCTCATAATTTAACATGGTATCAGAGCTTAGGGTGTGTTAAACATGTTGAAGTGCAGCAACAGGAACACACAGATCCAAGCGAGCTTGATTAATTTTCCAGTGTGAGGACCATGGCATCCTTTATTTCAGTCAGGGCCGAATATAGGCTCGAAGGAGCTACCAAATTTAATGTGTGGAAGCTTCGTATAACAAATATCTTGCAAGAGCATGATCTTGAACAATATGTGACAACAGTGGTGGAGGAACCAACGAATAATGTAGGAAGAACGACTTTTAGGAAGAGTCAAGAAAAGGCCATGTGAATATATTTGACTCAGTCAAAGACAATATAATGTCTGCAATGACTTTGTTGATGATTGTCAAGGATTGTATGGATACCTTGGTAAATCTGTATGAGAAACAAGCTCCAAGTCAAAAGACGACACTTAAGCAAAAGCTTAAGTATTTGAATATGGAGAAAGGTGAATCAGTGGCATCTTTCTGTTCCAAGATAGCTTAGGTTAGAGATCAGCTTTTGGTTACAGAGGTGACAGTGGACAATGATGATTTAGTGCAGGCCATTTTTGACGGTCTTCCTTCTTCATGGGAGACCTTCTTATCTAGTGTAAGTGGGAGAGAGTTTCAGCCCATGTTTGAGAGGTTATTGCATGATTGCCTCGAGGAGGAGAGTTGCAAAGCTACCAGGAGCGAGCCAACAAAAGAAAAGCACTCAGCTTTAGCATCAAGATTCAAGGGAAAGAAAAAAGGTACTTTCTAGAAAGGCTCTCAATGGAAGCCAAACATTAAATGTACATTCAAAGGTAAGAAGACAGAAATAGGTGAGATAGTCAATCGGAACAAAGAAGCATTTAAGAATTTATTTATTATAATATCGAAAGAAGAACATTTAAATCGTTGAAAGCCAGATAAAGAGTGCACAAAACAAATTTTGTACTTTAACTACTTTTAAACGATCAGAGACAGAAAACAAAATGATAACGAATTAATAAAAACAATTAACCAAGAGAAGTAAACATCACCAACATCAACACGCAGGAATCCTGTGAATTGCCTTTTTATTACCAGTAGATCTCTTCAAAAATATTACAGAGTACAACTCGCTTGGGGGCAAAAATAAACCCTCAATACTTCGAGGTCTGAAGTATTTATAGAAAAATTACATCTGATCCTGTCATTAATGATCAAGATATGGTGGAGAGAAAATCTAACTAACTAGATTACATATTACCAAAAAGTAGGAATGCTAAATGATCCTCTCAAATCCTTGTTGTTGATTTTGAGGAAGGTGGTTGGTGATTCATCTTTGACTTGACTATGCCTGTTCCACATGCTGACTCGGATGTACACATCATCTCTGCTCGATCAAAGCACGCATGTCATCCCATCTCTTTTGACTAGGGATGGTAACTTTGAGTAACCTTCGGTATACTTCATCCATCTCTGTGTACTTGGAAAAGATGGGCTTGGTGATGAAGATGTACTTTATCTCGTGTTGGATTCTTAGGTCCAACTGTAGAGTCTCCAAGAATTCTTTTCCAGTAATGTTTCCCTATATCCATGCAAACTTAGAACCATATTTTGCCACTGTGATGATCTTTTGTTTGTAGTTTGAGAGAGTAATCAACTTGTCATTGATAACTAATAAACTTGGAATGGTCGGAGGGGTTCGATATCCTCTATTGACCATAGATCCTTGAGCGCACCAATGGACCGCCGAGATTATCACACCTTTTAGCACAAAGCACCAAATATTTCATATCATCACAAAAACTTAGGATACACATTTTATGGATTTTTCCGCTTCTTCCCTTCTTTATTTTTTTCACCAAGGGGTCCAAAATACAACATTTTGACTCAAATCAAAATCATTTAACCAACTTTCCATAAATTTTATTGGAAAAAGCATACTAACCTATATCCTAATCTAAGCACCTAGCAAAGTTAACCCAGATTAGAATGTTGGGTTAACAATTATTCAAACCTAAGATACTTGGCTAAGTTTAGACTATTTAGCCAATGTTTATTCACTATCCTATCTAATTAGGCTAAGATTAAACTGTTTATCCCAATTTATTCACTAACCTATCTACATAAATTTAAAGAACTTGACCATGGTTAGACAATATGGATCAAGCCAATTTTATTGCATGGGGTTTCATCTTTTTCTTTTTATACCCTCTTTTATTCTTTTATTTTTATTTTTATTCTTTTTCCTTTTTATTTTTCTTTCTTTTCTTTTTCTTTTTATTTTTCTTTTCTTTTTCTTTTTCTTTCTTTTGTAAATCATTTGCAGAATAAAATATTATTTACAACAAAAATACAACTAGAGGGAAAATTTCTAGTCACCAGTTGATTCTATGGAACATAGGGTTATAACACGCTGAGAGGAGCTTCCGACGAATCTTCTTCAGTACCTCAAGTAGGTCATCTAAGACATAGGAAATCTTGGCAGAGATATCGGGCAAGATCGACAGGTTATCTTGGAGTAGAGGCTCGACCGCAGCACTTGCTAGCTCTTTCTAGCTTAGGTTTTTTTTTTTTTTTTTAATGGTTTCAGATAGTATAATTCACAAGCTCTTTACCTTGCACGACTTCTTAGATCTAGACATTTTCATTCTTAGCATAGTCCATCTTTTTGGTTTTTCTGTACACAGTCTAGCCTACAGAACTTCTTCCCTGCGTGGCACTCTAGATCTAGATCCTCTCCCTATGTTTTTTATAGCTTTGCAAGTTTTGCATGGACATTATGAATTTATGGCCATGCGGCAACATTGGTTTCCCACAAGGGAAATGATGTCATAGCCCCCTATGATAGCATGACAGATGTAATTTTTCTTCTTAGCAGGTTTTAATACAAATCCTAACTTACAAAAGAAAAAGTGACTTTTAATCCTAAAGTGAGAATTGGAAGGAAAATAAGGACTATATTTGATTTAGTCAAAAGGGGAAAATTTCTAAAAGATTGACTTAGTTAGAAAAGGGGAAAATTCTAGAAGGTGCGGAGGAGTCATCTAGAAGGGGTTGGGAAAGTATAAAAGGAGGGTAACCCCTCACTTCTCATTAATATGATTTGATATCTTATTGAGTGTTGTTGTAGCCAATGTTTTCGTTGAGGTTTTGGGGAAAACCCTTACAGTGTTGGTTTGGTTTCGATGGTGCAATATCCAACCTATCTAGATAAGAGGAGAATCCATCCAGGATTTCCAATGGAGATAGAAAAGAAGGAGGATCCATACATGGTATTCAATGGAGCTTCACTTGGGAGTTTGGTCTACTATTGGAAGGATTAAAAAGTGCACATGAGGGTTACAAAGTTTCATGGATAGGGATGAGCACAAACATCCATGAATCTCAAGAGGGTTTCAAAGAATCAGGTCGAAGGCACCCTCGCGGGTCAAATAGTGATGTACCGCAAGGCCCTCTATTTTCCCATCTTTGTAATGCGAGGCACCACTGGATATACATCTTTTTCAAGTAAGGATATATGTAGAATCACATAGAAATATCAGGTACGGGGATGATTGGTTGTTCGGGTGAGCAAAGGCATCAAGGAGGAAGATTACAAAAGTGTTGCAAATTTGGGAGGGTTCCCATCCCTATTCTGATTTGTAATATAGAAACACCATATTCAATAGATACATTGGCACCATTATTCCAGGTTTTTATTGTCATGTGTGTTCTCAAGAGCTTTTTCCAGCTGCATTGAAGAAATTAGTTATTACTATGGGAGTATATTGTATTAGTTTTCATCACTCATAATAAAATGTCATCACTTTCTCTTATTTCTTATGCTTTTGTTGTATGTGTTTGACGAAATGTCCATTGGAGAAACACTTGCAAACTGTTAAGGAAAATATAAAACATATGAATACAAAGTGTTTGACAGAGTTACCCAACCAGAAAAAAACATATTTTGGACAATAAAAACCTTGTTTCCCTAACATATTCCCATTGGGGATAATTTAGTGGTATCAAAGTTGGTGACCTTTCCAGCTTGTGAGTGTATGCAAAGATGAATACAATTCAAGAATCCATAGCATAATATAATAATGGGACAAGCACCATTGCTGGGAGATCCTATGTTCTGGGAGTTATATGCAGAGTGCATGGCTTACTTCGACGAGTATGAGATGCTCAATAAGGAGACACGAGAGGTTATGTCATTAGAGAATTACATCACCATCAAGAAAGGGTACTGGCCTAAAGTTTAGACCAAGGCTTCCTTGAAAAGAACATGGAATAAAGTGAAGGATCAGTGTGAAGGACAAGTGGAACAACGTGCATCTAGCCATGTGGAGGATGTGTGCATAAATGAAGAAAAAATAACCTCTGAGACGTCATCAAAACTAACCGATGAAGTTGATGACACTAATGTGTTAGATGGATATACCACTAATGAATCAACATAAGGAGAGAATGCAACATCTTATGATGAAATGTTCCAATCATCCAATGTTGAGGATCCCAAAACTTTCACAATGTATGACACTTATGATGTGGATAGTGTAAGTGAGATATAACCTATGATTGATGAGGATTCAACACCATATGATGTTGATGATGATGAGGAAATGATTGTACCTCGATAGAGTTTGGAGGACCAATTATTGGTCGAGGAGTAAATTGTGCAGGTGTTGACAAGGGAAGATAGTACTCATAAATTTATTGAAAATATTATGTGGAAAGCTTAGGTGGATGAGAGACAAAAAGGAGATGTAGACAAGATCACTAGTGCCCAATTACACATCGTCAAAGAAGCACTAGAGAATATGAAATTTGATTACTTGCAGTTTTTCATGGATATGCAACTTTCTCTTATGTTTGTTGAAGACAAGGAGAGGGAGATTGAGGAGCTTTGTTACTAGATTAGTTTAACACACTCCTCATCGTTGACAGTAGCAAAGACTTTATCATATTTGGTGGTAATGACAGATGAGATCATGAGTGGCACTCATGATCTGAGGGAGGATCCTCTTGTGATGAATCCACATGAGGAGTATTTAGGGTTGTAGGAGAGTTTAGACACATAGGGTTTTGATCGTGTGCATTAAATGGATCATGAGCCATTCCTTTTGGCTCAAGGATTAGCTAAAGAGATGGTAGTTTATAAATTCCTTATGTGCTAGCAAACAAGGAAGTATATGCACCAAATAATTAGGGAACTGAATATAGTCCACAGATGTGAATACATCACTCTGGGATCTAAGTTCGGTTGATATTAGTATAGTGATTTATACATTGAAACATATAGGATATAGTATGGTACATGATGATACAATGGTGTGCAGTGGGATACAAAAAAATACTATAGTGCACGATGGTATACAGTGGGTTTTTGGGATGTTTCCCCCGAGGTAAGCTCCAGACAGAGACTTTAGACATATCATGGAGTTTGGTTCACCCAGGATTGACGAGTGGATGGACAAACCTTATGGAGAGGTATATCCCTCGGAGATTGATATTTGAGTGGGATATCACCAAAGTAGGGACAAAGAGCACGATATATGCAAGATCACTCTGAGATGTTACCTTGAGTCCTTGGTCATACCATTGGGGTTGATAAACGACAAATGTACCTAACACTTTCTAGTATTACAGGAATTGGCAGTGGAATCTAGCACCATTTTTTGATGCCAACAATATAGTCGACAGGATGTGGAAGACTCAATTGAGTCAGACAGGTAGGATTATAGCCATGTTAGAGTTATTTTGTTTGGACTATGTGGTCAGAGTACATGAGGAGATCCAAATTGTATTGGGTCAACTCGCAGAGATTCTCGTTGATAGAGTGGTGTATGGAATTATCCACTACAAAGGTCACACACTTGTATCCCTTGAGCCTCAACTTAGAGAGATGATGTGTGGTCCACCTTCGACGGGGAATTTTGGGTACTCATATGAGTATGAGGCACCATTGGTGACATGGATACTTTCCAGGGAGGTATTTAGAATCCACATATTACTCAGGTACATTGATGATCGAGACATCAAATTTCCTAGTACAGTTTGGCAGGAGATGAATAGATCAGTAGCCATAGAGTTGATTGCTAGTACTAGGATTCCACTAGATGATAGGATATGCTACCACCTGTGGTAACATTGAATGTTGCATAATAAGATGTATATTTCTCGTGGTGAATTATTATGGGTGTTTGTGCAATGGACATGATTTCTTTACTATTTAAGATTTTTTTAAATATTATATTTGGTTATATATGTAACCTAAGTGAGTTGTGCATGATATATAACATGTGAAGGCTAGGAAGGGATATTAAATATCCAATTAATATAAATCTTGGAACCACCTGAAGACTTTATTAAAAATTTCAAACACATCAACCAACCAATCTTTAAAAAATATATTATTTTATATATTAAAAATTAATTTGTTTATATCTTAATAAAATTAATTTAAAAATAAAAATTTAACCCAAAGTAAAGTAATAGACACTCAACCCCAAACGAATCTTATGATATCTTATATATCATAAGAGAAAATCCCAAACAAACCTAAAGAGAAAATGAAAATCAAATAAGATATTGGAATGCCAAAATAACAAGTTCTGCATGGCAGCATATTCCCTACCTAAAAATTAATTTACCTGAAAAATTAAATGTTAATTTACTCGGAACAACTTAGTTGTTGGTACAATTATTTGGTGATACCATCTTGGATACAACTTGTAGAAATCAATGTGAAGAGAGTTGAACTAAGAAGATGGAAGATTGTAGAATCTTACCATGAGTGTATTATGGAGACTTGAAATCTTATAACCTACTAGCCATATCAGTAAATTGTAGGCCAATTTTGAGATCAATGGTTGGTGCACCAACTTATTTAGAATGAGTTAATGCATTATTTGATACATTAATCATCTGTTTGTTTCAAATTTATTTTCCTCCTTTGTTGAATCCCATTTTTCTTTTTGTGTTTATTTGAAACTATATTACAAAATTGAAAGAACATCAAAGTGACATAGAAACAGTACAGCGGGCCAACAACCCATAGGCCCAGTTTCAAATCATGTCTCATCACCCAACCACGCAATCCAATCACTAATATATTATATTAAAGGCAAACTCTATACTCTAGTTCTTAGTGAGTTCTACTTTATCGCAGTATAAAGAGGTCAGGGCCGCTCATTACTGCCGAAATCCTAGGAGAGGGAGTCATGCCCAACTTGGTTAATTACCCTCATGTCTTCTTGGCTAATCGAATGTGGTTTTTGCGCTATTGGATGCCTGCTACGACAGTTTCAAATCATGTCTCATCACTTGGAGGACATCATCATCATCAATGTCTTGGATAGGACATCATTGAATGAATCTATAAGGTGTTTGTATAATGGAGTTGGAGGACATCATTGAATGAGTTTATAAAGTGTTTGTACATTGGAGTTGGTTTTCTTAAGTAAAAGTAATTATAAAAATTATTATAAATCCATAAAAACTTGGATATGTGTGTACAATGAAGTTGGTTTTCTTAAGTAAAATTAATTACAAAAATTCTTATAAATCCATAGAAACTTGGTTGTCTCCACTTGTCAAACAAATGAAATAACTATTTTTTTAAAACTAAATTTGTGTCTCCACTTCTTCTCAAACAAATGACGTAAATGCCATTGTTAGAACTTTTTTAAGGCTAACCATTTGTCTTGTATGCATTTCTTTTCCATATTTTGAAAATAATCATCAAAAAAATAGATTAGATGATATTATTGTGACCATTCTTTTCTGGTTTAACTATGAGTCTTGTTTGCATAGCTTTATCATCTTTTGAAGATAATCAAACTATTATTTTAATATGTCATTCTTTTGATAAGTTTCACCCCTACCTTTATAAGATGATAAATACACATAAAACTATATATATATTAAGCTATTGCACAAAAGGAAATGAAATCCAGGTATGAAAATATTGTAGAATAAAATAGATGTGACAACTTGCGTGGGTTGGTGGACTCGTGGGTTGGTGGACTAGCGGGTTCACATTTATAGTCATGATTATGTATCATGAGTCAGATTGAATGCAACATGAGATTTAGTAATTTATAAAATATTATAACATTGTACCAAGATTTATAGTAATTTATATAATGCTATAACACTTTCTACTTAAAGAATACTATAAGCAATTATTTAAATTTTATTCAATATTATTTTTAATGTTTTAAAATGTAAATTTGAAATTTTGGAATTTTGATTTTGTTTATAGTTAAAATGGATATATACTATTTTATATTAATATTAATAAATAAACTATAAAGTAAAATTAATGATATTTATCCTATAATATTAATATTAAATATTGTATTCATTATTAATAATGTTTTGTTAAATTTTATTCAATTAATTATTCATATTTATTTTTATTGTTCGGTGATATACATCTTGCACCCAACACTTCCTTCATATACATTTTGCACCCAACACTTCCGTCATATACTTATAAAAATATAGTGTAATAAAATAAATGTGACACTGTGAGCGGGTTGGCGGACTAGCTGGTTCACATTTATAGTCATGCTTATGTATCACGAGTCTGATCCACAACAACATGAGATTTAGTAATTTATAGAATATTATAACATTGTACCAAGATTTATAGTAATTTATATAATGCTATAACACTTTTTACTTAAAGAATAGTATAAACAATTATTTAAATTTTATTCGATATTATTTTTAATGTTTATAAATGTAAATTTGAAATTTTAGAATTTTGATTTTGTTTATGATAATAAAGGTTTGTATCTAGAAATTTATCCTTTTTATTCATATTTATTTTTATTTTTCATTTTTCGTTGTTCTGTGATATACATCTTGCACCCAACACTTCCCTCATATACATTTTGCACCCAACAATTTCTTCATACGCATTTTGCACACAACACTTCTGTCATTTGCAATTCGACCTCGTACAACATGACCTTGTTCTGTGATATACATCTTGCACCCAGCACCCAACACTTCCGTCATATACATTTTGCACCCAACAATTTCGTCATATACGTGTAAAAATATAGTAGAATAAAATAGATGTGACAAGGTGAGTGGGTTGTGTGACACAGTGAGAGGGTTTATAGTCATGCTTATGTATCAGGAGTCTGACCGACCACATAAGATTTAGTAATTTATATAATGCTATAACACTTTTTACTGAAATAATAGTGTAAACAATTATTTAAATTTTATTCAATATCATTTTTAATGTTTTTAAATGTAAATTTGGAATTTTGGAATTTTTATTTTATTTATGATAATAAAGGTTTGTACCTAGAAATTGATCATTCTTGACTCTAGAGTTAAAATGGATATATAATTGTATATATTATTTTATAATGATATTAATAAATAAGCTATAAAGTAAAATTAATGATATCCGACCTATAATATTAATATTAAATATCTTATTCATTATAATGTTTTGTTAAATTTTATTCAATTAATTATTCATATTTATTTTATTTATTTTTATTTTTCATTTTTCATGTCGGGCATGTTCGGTGATATACATATTGCACCCAACACTTCATCATACACATTTTACACCCAACAATTCCGTCATATACTTATAAAAATATAGTAGAATAAAATAGATGTGACACGGTGAGCGGGTTGGCAGACTAGTCGGTTCCCATTTATAGTCATGCTTATGTATCACGAGTCTGACCGAACGCAACATGAGATTTAGTAATTTATAGAATATTATAACATTGTACCAAGATTTATAGTAATTTATGATGATGATGATAATGATTAACGTCCACTAAGACCTAATTGTTCCATCGGACCTTAAGACAATAAGTGATTACTTGTGATTCTTTAGAATTTTGTTTCTGTGCTCGAAGAGAATTAAGAGAAAATTTCCAAGATCACCATACTTTTGTTGAGTTAAGAGCTTAGGAAGGTTGGTAGTGTGATCAATATTTTGAAAATGAGATCTAATATTGGTATAGGCTGGACAATCTATGAGAAAATGATTTTCATCTTCAACCTTCTTACTATCACAAAGGTGACACACTATTTCATCCCATGGCATATTAGGAATTGACCAATGCCCAGTTTCACTATGGATCTCATGAGAATTTGTTCTTATCTTAGCAATGCTTATTTTTTTTCTTTACACTTGGCAAAATAGATAGATAATTTTGATCTTCTAGATTAGGGTTGATTACATTTTTATAATACCTTAATTTTGTTTTTTCCTCTAACTCTTTATCACACCACATTTTTTCCTTAAATTTTGATTTGAATTTTTTTTTAATAGTATCTTTATTCTACAAAATGGTTTCTTCCATGATTCCCCAATAGTTTAGCCAAGACTGGGCATCTTTATGCCATCCTCGCTTGAGTCGATGGTGGTTATGACTTGATTTTGAAGCAATTTTAAGTAGCCTCTTGTCTTCCATGTTGTTTAACTTGTTCTTATACATTATGTATCTAGTCATAGCCATTCTCTCAATGGGGGAGAGGATTGTTTCTACGAGGAGGATGGGATAGGGCATATTTCCTTTAATTTTGAGATTATAGGTTATAAAATTCTTTTGTATTTGCTCTATCTTTCTCTAGGATTCACGAGAGATACTACAACCCCAGACTTCACATCCATAAAGAATA